>PVKA01005200.1:0-92441 GCA_004027165.1 Ctenomys sociabilis | reverse complement strand
TTTTTTTTTTTTGTATTTAGGAAAGGGTGTATAGGGTGTTCAGGGTCTCACTGCATAGATTGGATTCATTGGATTCATAGTGATCCTCCTGTTCGTAGCCTCCCAAATGCTGGGATTACAGGCATGCCACCACACCCAGTTTCAATAACTGTTTCAGTGCGCCCTGGGGGCTGGCTCAGCATGGCAGGCTCCGGGATAGAACTCCGAGGGCCTGCATCTGCCTAAGCAAGCACTTTAATCTGCTGAACTATTTTGCTGGCTCTTGTACAATTTTCTTACCATCCTGGTCACTAGGCTCCTTCACTGACATAGTGATATCAGTTCCCCATTCTTCAGGTTGCACGCGAGGAGCAGATGAATCAAGACTCTCATGTAGCACACTGGGTGTATCATAGACCTTCTGACACACATAAAAGAAACCCATCATCTTTATTTATGTCATAGAACAGCTTGGAAAAGCTCAAGGCTGAGCGAAAGTGTTGCTGTGAGGTGAACTAACTTCTTTTAGTGAGGACAAATAGCAACTTAATATTTTTGCTCGAACAGCACGAAGTTGAGGTAAGGCTCAGTGAGTTCTGCTTTCCTATGACTGCGGGCCTTGGACAGGGTGTTGGACTGCCCTTGCCTCCTAACTTCCTTTTGTTGCTCTGGTGACTGCCCACTGTCATCTGAAACACTACTCAGAAGGCGGGAATTTGCAATCTTTCCAACTGGAAGTGACTCTTACGTGACAGGCAATGCCATTCTGTGACTCTGTGACTAATTTTCCCTGCTCAGGCAGTACTCCAGATTCCTAGGATGTGACCAGCTGATGAGGCTGCTGCAGATGGGAGCCAAGAGAATTCTGGAGGTGGAAGCTGATCAGGGAGCCCCTAGCACATGAGGCGCTTGGCTCCAACCTTACGTGTGCCTTTCCTTCATTTGGGCAGTGCTTGTTCTTCATGCAAAGAGATTCTCAAACTTGAAAGAAGTTAAGACAAAAATCAGACTGGTATTTGATGATGGAAGAGGTCTTTGTAAGCAGTAAAATGAACTGAACTTATCCTTAATATGTTTATTGAGGATAAGTTCAGTTATATGAACACATGTGGGACATTTATCTTTTCGGTGGTGGCCCTGTACCAGGAATATTTTGTGAATCCAGGCACAGGCTTCTCACTTGAACTGGGCTCCTAATTCATTGTGAAGTTTTGAGGAAGCTGCCTAACTTCTCAGGAAGTCAGTTTTTCTATTTCTAAAGTTAGTTGGGTTTAGCATTTCCTTCCCCATTTATAACTCTTTTGATATGCTTTAGAATGCTGGAATTCACCACTGGTGGATCTATAATAGAATTCATGAGGTTCTCTTAAGCCTGTAAATTGCTTCATTATTTCACTGAGGTTGGCAGTGCAGGTTGCGTGATCAGAGTGTACAGATTAGGGTAATGAAGCTCAGATAAAATGAGCAATGAGGCCATAACTTCTTAGTTGGTGACCAGAGTAGGTGAGACTATAGCCCAGATCTCCTGACACTGAGCTTGACTTCTCTGAACACTCAGCACACAGACTGGCTATAGAAGAGTCAGCCCTAGCTAAGCATGTCAGACACTGATGGCACAAATAAGAATTAGTACATCCAGGATAGAGTTTCCTCCAAAAACTAAAACTAAAAGCAAATCTACCATAGACCCAGCTGTGCCATGTATGTGCCCAATAGTAATAAAATCACCATACTAGAGATAGCCGCATGCCCATTTTCATTCTAGAATGATTCCTGATAGCTAAGATATGAAATTAGTCTATGTGCTCATCAACAGATGAATGGATAAAGAAAATGTGATATACTGTATGTGTGTACGAAAATGCCACACAGGACTCCAATAATATGTACAATTAATATATTAATCAGAACAGAATGGACATTATAGTGTGTGAAGCTTAGACTACACATTGACACAGTAATGGTTGTAAAAAGATTTTTCTTTGAAGGGTGCATAGGTGATGTTTTTGCTTGATCGGGAGATAAATGAGTAGTTAGATTTCTTCCAGGTGGTTGTTGAATAGACTGATCCATAAATATTTTCAAAACAGACACAAATTGTGTGTTCAGAAGTAATTGGTAATTAACCTTTCTTTGTTCAACTAAGACATCCTACTTAGCAACCCAGGCGTTAGTGGGATAGAGGAAGACGCTGCCAAATGCGGTAGGGGCCCAGGCTGCACATCTGCTGCCCGCTTGTGCCAAACAGCTGTGTTCTGAGCAAGCGGTGTGATGACACTCACCTGCAGGAAGCAGAAGCAGGGCCTTGGACCTCATCTGCAGGCAGAGGGCTGTGGTACAGAGAGCTCTGAGTTCCGCCATTCCACTCTAGCAGGTGGACCAGCCAATCAAGAAAGCTGGAATGTCCGTTGCTCTTAGAATTGAGGGCGGGAGCCCCAGCTGTTGGATAAGTCTCGGCAGGATGCTGTCATAATTTGGTAAAGAACCCACAGTCCCTGAGACTTAACCACATAGAAGAACACAACGGGAGTTTTACTCATGTTCCCTAGTGGAGCTGGAGAAGAGGTAATGCAACAGAGAGACAAATGGTGCATGCATGTTACAGGCACTAGTTGAACATGAATTCTTGTGCTCAAAGATGTATTTTTTAAAAATCATGTTTGTTTTTGTCTTGCCTGAAGCATAGAAGGGCACCATTTTTTTCTGCTAGCAAATAATGGTTCCCCCAAATTAGAAGAATGCTCTGAAGATGTGGAAAGGGAGCCCAGGAAGAGATGTAAAGCTGATTAAGGTGCTATGTGCCATTTCCCCAGGGTCAACATAATTGTTATGTATGAGAAACATGACCAGTTGGGCTGAGGAGATGGCTCAGCAGTCTAAGCACCTGCCTGATGAGCACAAGGATCCGAGTTTGATCCCCAGTACCACATGCCGAGCTGGCTCCATGCAAAATTGGCCACCAAAACCGGGAGTGGTGACACATGCCTGTAATCCTACAGCTGAGGAAGCTGAGACAGGAGGATCACTAAAAGTCTGAGCTGCGTAGTGTAATCCTTTACCAAATAAGTAAGTAAATAAATAATAAATAAATAAAACAGAAGCACAGCCAATTTAAAACATATCTAAGAATAGAAAATAAAATAACTTTGTTTAATTTGTAAATACATATCTGTTTTAATTTTTATTTCTGGGTATTTTTTTCATATAGTTGATTTTGGTTGCATGGCAAGTGACACTTTCTGAAAGCAGCAGTGTTTTTGCAAAGGCACAACTGATTTCTCTAAAAAAGACACTACTTACTATGTGGCTAATTATATAGTCAGCATGCAGAAATAGCCAAAATCTTTAGAGTGTGATGCAAACAATTATAATATGGGTGTTTGAATTATCTGTTAAACAGAATCCATCCTGTCCTCCATACTGTTTTTTGGAAAAGCAAATACTTTTAAGTGAATGATTCAATCTTTTCTACCAGCAAGGATTTGTTGGTGTGTGACAGGGGTATTGAGTGGAGAAGACAACGTTAATGCAGATTGAGTCTGGGGCTGTGGGTGCAAAGGGAGAAGAGGAATAGAAGACGCAGAAGGAAGGGGATACCTGGAGGAACTTCTTTTCTCCAGATTAGATTGGCTGATGATTCTTATATTCAGGCAGAAATGGAATATGGTGGGAGATAAGATCTAAATTCTGGAGGTATGGACTGCTGTGGGAATGAGGCCTGAACAAGGGGAAATTAGTCACCTCTGTAAGCCTAAATTTTCCCCTTTGGAGGACAAGAGTGGATTATTTAATCTATAAAATCTCTTCTGCGGCTGCCTTTTCTTGGCCATTTGCCAATGGATTCTATGCAGGACCGTTAGATGGCAGAAGAGGCTTTCGAATTAGAACTTGGGGAAAGCTAGGTCTGCTTAATTTTGTCCTCCAGCCGGGGCATAACAGGGAAGGCTGCTCTGGAAGGATTCTGCATTGCTGAGCTGACAGCTGCTTCTGATTCCACTCATTTGCGGCAACGAAGGGACAAAATTTAAAGGAACAGCATTTCCTGGTTCTTTGCAGCTCCATGTGAGCACAGCACACCTGGATCGAGCTGGCCTCAGGGCCCAGTTTCTGCTTTCCTCTTCTACTGGGGTCAGACCTCACCTGTCTTTGGACTTTGGTAGATATTCTTTCAGTGAGGAATGAGTGAGGCGGTGGTGAGTGAATAGTAGGCTGTTTGGGATGAGAGAGATATCCATGCTATCTTAGAAAAGCATTCACAAATATTTACTTGCTTCATATTTAGTTCAATCTTATGAACTTGGAAGAAGCAGCAGTACCAGTTTTTGTGTTAGATAAAGGTGAGGTGAGTGTGAGGATGACTGGTCTGAGGTCATCTTGCTATCAGGAGGTGACCAGAACCCAAGCCCCAGTTGTCTCATCCTTCAGGCCTTTCTATTAATTAAGGTGGATCAACTAAAATCTCCTATAGGTGGATTCTATGGGTGCTTGAAAAAAAAAAATCTTCATTAGCTACTACCTACCTAACATGTTCTAGGAATACAGAGATGAGAAACCATTATTGTTCTATGGTGCTTTGTATATTTTGGGAACTATTTAATTTGTTTAAAATTAATGCTTCACTGGGCTTTTTCAGATAGATAGGTATTGCTTTATCCAATTTTCAGATGAAGAATCACAGAAAACTTGCTTTAGATCTTACAAGTGGTAAAATTGGGAGCCAAATGTAGGTAGCAATATTTTAAAAATAATCTTTATTGAAATATACAAAAATATGTACTATGACTCCCTCAATGATAGTATAATATTTGATGGGATTTAGTGTGTTTGGCAGAGGTATGCAAAGATCATCAAAATCAATTTCAGAAAAATTTTCAACACTCAAAACAAACAGTGGTATTTTTAATTGCAGCACTGTTCTGTCTCCATGGATGACATGTGGTTTCTGGCCTGCCGGAGTTCTGTCGCAGTTAGGATACTGGCACATGCATAGATTATTACAGTAAAGTGCAACAAAAAAGGAGCTAAAAAGGAGTGTCAATGCCTACAGATAAAATAGACTCAAGATATTTAGGGATAGATTTAATTTTCAGCTTATAATGAAGTTATGAATTACCACATCAAATACTCCTAGAAATTAAAGCATTATTCATGCAGGAGCCACCTAGAGCTGGCGCTCCTGGGCTTAGTGTCTGTGAGGTGGGCTCCAGACCCCTTTCTTAAGAACTATGATAGGGGTAGGAAGGCAAGAGGAATGAGATAAACAGGGACAGGGCAACAGCTTCGTGTGGTATCCGTGAGGAATCTTGTTCGGCCCAACTGTTTTTCATAGGGTCAACCCTGTGTGGGTCACTCATTCATTCAATGGTGAAGTTTTTCTAGGATTTAATAGTCTTGGCATTATGGGAACCTTCAAAAAGACTAGGGAGCCTACAGCTGGATTTTTCACTTGATCCTAATATTGTTGCCTGAATTCCTTGAAGTGTATGGTGTATGTGAAGGTCCCTGATGGCTGGCTCCAACCAGGTCTGATGAGGATTTTTTTCTTTCTGGGAGAACTCTATAGACTGTATTTCACCTTCAAGAATGGAGAGAAAACTACAGTTGAAAAATCTTTGCATAGTGTAACAGCAACAATAATAGTTGGCCCTTACTGAATGCTTGCCTAGTGTTAGCGTGTATGTTATTTCCCCACTTAAGTCTCATGATAAATCCGCCAGAGTCACTTTCTTACTTCCATGTTAGTGAGCAGGACCACTGTGTTGGTGATCAGGGTGGAGGTGGCTTGCTCCGGGTTCACAAGGTAAGAGACAGGGCTGTAATGCTGGCCAGTCTGACCTGCTCATCTGCTTTGCTAGAGGCTTTCCTGCATCTTAGCAGCCACCTCACCCCCAAGCAAGCTAAGGATGTTGGCCCAGTGTCTGAGTCTGTTACATTCCTTCTGCGCCTCCACATAGGGCTGGAGCATATCTTGGCCCCTCTCTTGGCAGCAATGTATGGTCTGACCTCCCTAGATGGCTCTTAGACTTGCCATGTTCCTCCCTCTCTGTCCCCAAGTGCCTTCTCCCTGGCACGCTCGAGCTTTGTCTCCTCCCAGCTGTTTCCGGATCCCCTTCATGGTTTGCTCACTCTGGTGAAGTTGGCTTTTGCTTTTGAGTCAGCCTTTACCATTTATCTGTTTGTAGCTTCCCCCAAGCTCCCAAACCACTGCTGCTTGCAAAGGTCTGGAAACAGCTCCTCCTGGCTGCTCCAAGGAAACCCTGAGGCCTCCCTAGAGCCCTTGCGTCTCCTTCACAATACAGGTCACAGAGGACTTACCTCTGCCCACTGCCACACACCTATGGTATTTACCATAAATGCAAGATACAAAAATGGATTTTAAATCCCAAAGGCATCGCGTGTGTGCAATGGTTACTGTGGGTGACTTCCTACTCCGGGGTTTCCCTCAGGAAAAATGAAAGACTTCAGCGAACGCCTGAGCTCTGACGTCACATGGGAGGTTCTGGAGACTGCAAGTGTGGCTCCTCACTGATCCTGTGAATTGGGGTTCTTCACTGCACTTTGAAGGATAGAAATAGTGTTTGTGAGTGCTTGACACATTAGTTTGTGAACTGCTCTGTTTTGTGTCTGGATTCACTTCCAAGGGCTTAGAACCATGTGTCCTCAAGTTGTGCCAAACCCAGGACATGAGCATGGGCTCAAAACGGCATTTTGTGAGTGAATCAGTGAAAGAAAAGAGCATGGCCAGGTGCTGGAGTGACACAAAGTGCTTTAGAACTGAAATACAATTGCTTTGAGTGCTTGAAAGTATTTAATGTGAACAAGCTGATTTCTGAAAAATCACCTTAAATGTCTCCTAGATGGCGACAGCTCGTCAAAAAACACATTAAATAAATGAATAAATAGTATGATGCTTTACGCAGTTTCTTTCTTTCTTTTCTTTTTTTCTTTGGTGGATCCAGTGATTGAACTCAGGCCCTTGAGCTTGCCGGCCAAGCGCTTATACTAGTGAGCCATCCCTCTGGCACTTTTATGCAGTTTCTGTGTCTTGTCTTCACTACCCTAATTCTCTTCAGTTTTACCATCACTCTGCAGTGGTTGTTTCTGCATTGGCTCCTTTCTTGCTACTTACAGCTTATCGATAGCAGCTAGTGCAGGTAGCAGCCATCTTTGTTATATCTGTCTTAGAAGCATATAAGTAGGTTATTTTTCCTGTCTCCAAACCAGTCTGATGGTCTTGCTCATTCTCCATTATTTGTGCTGTTTCTTCTTATCTCAGTGGTCTTCTTCCCTACCCTGTCTGCTGATCTCTTTCTCCTTCCAGATCTCTTACAGTGGAGGACTGAGTTTTTCTCTGTCTACTCTTTCTCACTTTGTGATCTAATTTGTTCTGTTTAGCCTTAATTATTGTTTGTATTTGGCTCTTCAACTTGTATGTCCATTTGCAGGATCAGCTGCCCACAGGATATCTTTGTGTACACTTTTAGTAGACATTTGCATTCAGTGTGTCCTGTGCTGTGCTACCATCCAACCTTGTGATCTCCCTACCCCATTCCTTGCTGGGCGTTCCCCGCCTCAAGTAAGAGAAGTACCACCTTTAAGTTCTTTGGGTCTCAACCTTTTTAAAATTTTTAAAATTAATTTTAATGAGAAGAAATAGCAATGAGATAGTTTCAAAAAAAGGTTAGTAGGAAAGTTGTAATAATTAATACTTTGCGTAGTGTTGTCTTCATAATAGTTATTCAAGATGCAGACATGATATCCTGTCCAGACACTATTAGTACAAATCTTTCTTCTCATTGAACTAAGAGGAAGTAGCTGTATATTTAGCCTATTTTATATATACATATACACACACACACACACACACACACACACACACATATATATATATATATATTATTCATGGTTGTTGGAAAATACCAGTTCCATGGTATGTCTAAGATGTTTGATATTCAGACAGATAGTGATGTTAAACTCAACTGTCTCTCTTACAGGGTAATAGCATCATTAAGCTTCTCTTCCGGATGGTTAACAACTAAAGTTTGCAGGTCTCAACCTTTTTTTTTCTCAAGATGAATATGTGCAACTTTCTCTGGAAATATGGTCATTGCTCTTCAGTGTCAGCATGCTGCTGAGATATGATGCATCAAATATTTGGGCATTTCAAGCCTGGGTTCAGTCTCCAACATCTCTCCCTCGGGTGACTGCTGTGCTTCTCCTGCCTTACTCTCACCCCCGCTGTGCAGTTTCAAATGTCATGCAGGGTGAAGCTTAAATAACACCACAACCTTCCAGCGACTTACCAGTACAAACAGAGAAAAAGCTGATGGCCCTATCATGGCTCACCTAGGCCTATGTTTTAGCTCTTCTTTCCTTTCTGACCTAATCCTGACAGGATTAACTCTGCAAGCTTGATTCTCACACTACACTAGTTTGGCTTCTGTTCTTTAAGAAATGCAAACGTCTATCAGGTTCTGGGATTTTGTATCACCCATCCTTAGTCTGACCATGCTCTTGTCTCAGACCTGCACTAGGCCATCCCTTTGATCTGTTTCCAGTTTTGCTCAAACATCCATCAGCTTATCTTTGGGTGTAATTGTGACTATTCTCATTAAAACTGTGGACAACCTTTTATTCATATTATAGAGTTGTTTTTTTTTTTTTTTTTTGAACCAGGGATTGAACTCAGGGCCTTGTACTTGCCAGGCAATTGCTCATTCTACTGAGTATTTCCCCAGCCCCAGAGTTTCTAGCCCATTGTTTGCATTGATTCCCCCTCTCCGGCCCCTACCCCTTTAGGACAGTTTACCATTTACATGGTATTTTATGCCAAGAACATAAGCTTCCCAAGGGTTTTTGTCTGTCTTCCTTAGTGAGGTTTTCCATATGCCAAGAGCACACCCTCATGCATATTTGTTGAACAAGTGCATGAGTTTCAAATTCAGCACAAGCAGCAGAAATCAGAGCATAAAAAACTCATGCATAGAGCTTTGTCAGAGACTCTGGTGTGATTCGGATAACTACAACCAATATTTTCCCTTCCTTCTTTCAAATTACAACTCCCCAAGCTGAAGCTATTATTGAGAGCAGCAGCTGGGAGAGGGGTGGAAAAGATGGCTTATGAAGAGAGCGAAGTCAGCATCTTTAGTGAGCTTAGGTAAGTCAGAAGCTGGGCAGCCGCGTGTGACTTTCATTAATCATTCTCTCCACACCACATCAATATAAGTGATATCTTTTGTTTGTATCTCCTGCCTCCAGTGCCATGATATATGGCCTGGGAAGGGTCTTGGGCTCTAATAGTTGAGGAACTAAAAAGATGAATGCTCATGTCTTGGCCACTGAAGGAGGAGTTAATCATAATGAAGGGTGGATGGGCCATGGAAACCTGCACTGGCGCTGAGCCTCAGAGGTGGCTCTTGCCCTGGAAGAAGAGATGATGCTTAGGAGTAGCTTTGTGCCCATTTGGCCACTTGGCATGATTCTCTGGAAAGTTGGCTGGAGGGTGGGAAAAGGGGCATAAAGTTACAAACCCAGGAAATAAAATGAACTGCAGACTCCTGAATTGAGGCATCATCTGTCCCCATTTTCACCCCTTCCATCCTGACAGGGTCTGCTGGTGAGAGTGCGGTATGAGGCTACAGAGATGAAGACTTGTTTAAGGTTCATTTTGCCATTTTGCACACCTGTGGGCAAATTATTGGTTCTCTTTGACCTTTCCCATGATTTATAGAGTGAAAATCGCTTGTAACTGTGTAGAACTTTAGATGTCACAAATGGCTGTGATGTTTATTAGCTCATAGAGTCCTCTCGACTCGTTAAGATCAGGGGGAACATAACTATCTTTATTTTACAGATGACCAACTTTCCTCCCTCCCAAGACTGTGAAAATCCAGGCAGTTTTTCTGAGCTCATAAGGCTTGTAAACAGTGAGAGATGAAAGAGAAATTCAGCTATTCTGTTTTCTACTCCCTCTGAGGTTACAAGAGCCTCCTGGGCATTCAAGTCTAACTCATTGACACTGAAATATGCCAATGAATGATAACAAGCTGAGGGAAGGTTTTCTAAGGATCTGTAGATAGAAGGAGGGCACACAGACAACAGTCAGCTGGATGGCCTGATCCTCAGCTGCACTGGTTTACCCATTCATTCATTTCAGAAGTTTGTCTGATATTTTCTCTGTGTTGTGAGCCATTCTAGATATTTGAAATTTAATCGCTTAGAACTTAAATATCAAAATATCTTTGTGGAAGTAGAAGAGTTTTCATTGCCTGAAAAAGAAGCCAACCCCCTCCTAGGGCTGTTCTGGGTGGCCAGTGTGCTTCTAGGTCTCAGAAAAGGCTGTGTACACTCTCTCATGCTGTGCCTGCTACCTGGGATGCCTTTCCCTGACGTCTAACTATTCTTGCCTTTGCAGACTGAACTGAAGCAACATCACTAGATGACATCTTTCTTTTAAAAATATTAAAACCAAGTCTTTTATGTATTTGCTACAGGGTCTTGCTATGCAGCTCAGACTCATAGTGATCCTCCTCTCTCAGCCTCCCCAGTGCAGGGATTACAGGTATGCACAACACACCTGGTTTTGGTGGTCAGCTTGGTGCAGGGATAGCATGGCATGTGAGAGAGAGCACTGAATCCTAACCACTAGACCACCAGGGAAGGTGGCATGTGGTACCTGGGATTGGACCTAGGCCTTTGTGCTTGACCAGCAGGTACTTAGACCACTAAGATATCTTCCCAGCCTCTAAATGTGGCACATTTTTTTTTTCTGGTACCAGGGATTGAACTTGGGACCCTGCACTTTGTGCAGCTGGGCTATCTCCCTGGTGCTGATAATAGCTTTCTTGAAGCCTGATTACCTCCTATAGAATAGAGCACTATCAAGCCACAGTCAAAATAACTCATAAAATATTTCCACACATTGGTTTTCTCTGTCTTCTCCCCTTATCAGACTCTGAACATCTTGAGGAAGGATACTGTCTGTCCAGAAAACTTTATAAATTGGAAAAAATGGAAGAACTAGAAATAATCCAGATGCAACCACCACTAACATTTCCACATCCTTTACTGCATTTGTATTTAAAAATATATGTAATTATATGATTTGTCTAAATTTGAAATCATGGGGTTTTATTTCTTTCAACAAAAGATAAATATCCTCAATTTTTATGTTTGTAAAAAAAGGCTGCATTTAAAAATACTATGATATTATTGTTAATAATGTAGTGTTTATCAACATCCAGATTGGATATTAAAGGAAAGATGAATCTTAAAACTGACAGCATCTAGAACTGAGGAACTATTCCGTGCATGTGTATATTTCTTTCTTCAAATATATATACATATATATCTTTAATCCATAATATATGTTTGCATATTCATTTTATAATATGCTTTGACTATGTAATAACATTGTGACAGTAAACATTCTCTGAAAGCATTATTTTTCATGGTTGCCTAGTACCATAGTCTATGAATAAACCACATATTCTTTGATTATGCTTGGTCCTTTGGCTTATATCTAGCTTATTCTTGAAAACATTTAATTCTGCGATGAATATCTATGTGCATATATATTTATTTTCATTTGACTAATCCTAGAAGTGGTACCAATAATACAAAGACAATACCTTTTTGGTTGGGTTGTCCAGGACTCACTGTACACACAGCCTCCTTCAGGTCTACCCACTACCCTGCACCCAGGGACACCTTGGGCCTTGTAGGCCCATGGAGGTTGCTCAAGAGTGTGCATACTTTTTCATTACAAAAATAATGCTAGCAACTTTAAGAAATACATCTTTTATGCTTGATGAAATAAAAGAGACAAAATAAAACCTGAGCAAACATGTTGCAGGATGATCCTACTGTTGAGACCACATCACTTAGTCCTAAATGTTACAAGCTCAAAATTGTCCAAAATTCTGACTTGAGGCTGATCTGAGACTACCCATCCCAGCTGACATGGAGAAAATGAACATAAGAAAATACTTCATTTCATCATTGAAGCATTAGTTCAGTGCCTTTTGTGTACATGTCATGTGCTGGTCGTGGGCATGATGTACTGAACAAGATGAAGTTCTTATCTTCAGTGGGCTCAGAGATGAGTGGGACTTTCTTTTTTTTTTTAAAAAAAATAATTTTATGGAGAAACAAATAGCAATGAGACAGTTTCAAAACCAATTAGTAGGACAGTTTCAATAATTAATATATTGCATATTGTCTTTATAATGGTTATTCATAGCACAAGATGTAGACATGATATCTTGTCTGAACACTATTAGTACAAATCTTTCTTCTCATTGAACTACAAGAAAGTAGCTGTATATCTATCCTAACTCTTTTGTATATATAGATACAAAATGGTCCTTCATTTGCATCCCATTTTTATTTAGCTTTTTAAAATAATTTTATTGAGAAACAAATAGCAATGAGACAGTTTCAAAACTGATTAGTAGGACAGTTTCAATAATTAATACATTGCATATTGTTGTCTTTGTAATGATTATTCATAGTATAAGATGCAGACATGATATCCTGTCCCCAAACACTATTAGAACTTCGAGTGGTGATGGCTTGAATTTAACAAGGCATCACGGTTGTGCTGCTGATCTAACAAATAGCTGTGCAGATGCAAAGAAGAATGAATTGCATGGGGCTGGGGAGATGGCTCAGTGGAATAAGCACTTCCATGGCAAGCTCCAGGGCCTGAGTTCAATCCCCAGTTCTGTAAAAAAAAAAAAAAAAGAATTAGTTGCAGAGGAAAGAGTTACAGGTTATATTCATGAAGAGTGAAACTTGCACTAAAAGGGAGTGTCTACTTCACCGTGAAGGCTTCACTTTGATTCCCCCTTTCCAGGGTTAGTGCCTCGCATACTCCCTCTCTGAGTTTTACTGCAGGCTGTGTCTGGGAGAAAGCCTTTATGCTTTTCATCATACTGACGCCCTACCCATTGGGGAAGAGTGAGCAGTGGAAGTTCATGTTGACCCATCCATGAAAATGAACCTGGACAGGTCTCAGAAGCTGGTTTGACACTGATTAGGGATAGTTCCTTCTTGTAGGGCGACAAGATAGCTCCTTTCTCAACACATTTTGTGTCCTAAAATAATTCAATTCTGCCAAGAAGGCAGGAAAGGAGAGCGTAACCTTCTGCAAAGTGCCCCTGAGGTGTGGGAGCAGATGTGAGGATCAGTCTGAATAGTTTAATTAGCCAGCACGAGGGATCACACCCAGTAATTTACTCGGGCTTTGCTAAGACCTTCCTTATTCAGAGGTCACTTATTAGCAATGTGACGAACAGCTGAGAACCAGGAAATGGGAATAAAAAGGCTCAGAGATGCCAAAGTCAATGTCAAAAAGCCTATGGAGTAAAACAATGTGTGTTCTGGCTCTGGCGCAGAACTTATTTTTTTGTTTAAGGAACAATTTGAACTTGGAAATGTGGTTTCCCAAGATGCAGGATATTAGACGCAAAATTCAAAGTCTGAAGAGAAAAGGTGTGCAAGGTCAGCAGCATCTAATACACAGACACCAACAAAAAAGAAACAGGAAAAATCAGAGCAGGCTCAATAAGCAGTAACCTGGTATCTTCAGCAAGAACAACATCATACAACTCAGTGGGTACAGAATGAATGACGCACTGAACGATGACTGTTGGCCACTGAAAAGGAATAAAACTCTGCTTAGCAGTTCAATTTGCAAAGCCAAGAGAGATGAGGAACTTTTCCGTCCAAAATAGCTAAGATATCTAATCTGTGCTTATTTTTTTCTTGATAAAAAGACTAAATGAATGAAATACTGCTGGAACCACTGTCTCAGAAGATAGCTACTATGAAGGGCAAAATGTAAGACCTCTATGTGTAGGGATTTGTAGGCCTGAGAAAACAGAGAGAACAGCAAAGAAGCTGAAAGTGAGAAAAAGGAGCTTTGGCTTCTGAAATGTTTGCATTGAGAGAAATATATTTGGAGACTTTGCAGAGGTCAAGTTATAGAGGGACTCATATGACATGGGAAAATGGAAGGCTGTTAGGCTTTTGAAATGGTCATTATACATTATAGAATGAACATTTTGACCACCACAGGGGACAGCATGGTGTGAATAGAGTAAGCATTTGGACCACTCTGTCCATTCTCCAGAATAAGGTCTTGATCCCAGACAGAAAAAACACAGCATTCACAGTTCTTTATTTATGGCAGGGTTAAAAAATGGAGCAGGGTGCCAGGAGATGGCTAAATGGAATAAGTGCTTCCCTGGAAATGCAAGGGCCTGAATTCAATCCCCAGTTCTGAAAAAAAAAAAAAGGAGGAGACTAGATAGCCATGTAGGCATTGGGACATGGGGCCTCTTCAGTTTTCAATTCTATTATCTTGGACAAGACATTTTTACCTCTGAGATTTTCTTTCTTGAGCTCTGCTATAGGGGTCATAATTCTGCTCTTATGAGACTCTCATGAGGATCTAGTAAACAGGGGATAGAAAAGTGCTTTCCGAAAGAAAATATTATCTTACAAACATCTCCTGTAGTGATAAGTACATAGAAGACTGACCCACCCCATCTCTTTTCATCTATCCTTTGCTGTACTTTGTGCCTTGCCTTACCCAAAGGAGAGATACTATATACTATGCAAGATTGCATGTCTCACTGATTTCACTCACTACTCTGTTTTCCAGGTGTATCCATTTTCCTACAAATGGCTGAACTTTTCCTTCTTTCCAGCCAAGTGGTATTCCATTCTCCTACCACCAAGGAACAGAGGGGAGAGGAGATGGGGAACGGAAAGGGAAATATGCAGAATAAACATATACTGTGTTCAGGAACCTAATAAGTGCAGTGAATGTAAACATTATATATCATAAATGGAAGATAACATTAGGAACATCAACAAGAATGCAAATGGAAAACGGAGATATAGAAGAACAGAGGGAGAGTTGGGAGGGAAGGGTAAAGGGTAAAACTCCCCTAAACTTTATTATTGCATTCTTGTATCCACTCCCTAAAATGACTACAAACTGACTGTACTGTACTAATAGATGCTAATAAAAGGTATTGATAAAATAGGTACTAATAGGTACTAATAAAAATACCTACAATCATCTTATGTTCTGTAACACTCTGTGGTTCTTATTTTGCATAATCTCCATCTCCAAGCCCATTTGTTACCTTTTCCCACTTGCCCGGTCCTAGGCAACAACCTTTAGTGACTTTGTCAGTGATCCCTTTGTGAACTTGTCTTCCACTTCCCATGGAAGTGCACTGTATATCTGTGCAGGACTCTAATCTAGCAGACACCAGAACACTCAGTGTTATGTTTCAGTTCATGTTCTTGTGAACTGTTCAGAGGATTTCTTTTGTGGCTGGGCTTTCAACCACTTTTAGGCTTCTGTATTGATCTTTCTATTTTCCCTAAATCCATGGGATTAGAAGTTTGTAGGTCCTGTGCTCAGTGTCTTGCTGCATTAAATTTCTTCTCCCTCCTCTTAAAAATTATTTTCTATTAACTTGTTTTTGAGTTAAATCTTCCATGCAAGAAAGTTCCTATACTTTTAAAGGTGGTTTGGTGTGATGGGCCCCATTTACAATGGCATGTAGGAGAGTATTTTCATTATTCTAAAAGATTTCTTTGTTTCTCTCCTACTCAATCCTAATTCTACATAAATGTCGATCTATCTGTCACTGTAGATTAGTTCTATCTTTTTAGTGACTCATACTAATAAAATCACAGGTAGTTAACTCTTTCATGTTTGTGTTCAGTTGTTTAGGATAATGGCTGGATATCATTCCATTCTGTTGTGTGTATCGGTACTGCATTCCTTGTTATTGCTATGTGTTGATTCATTTATCCCTTGCAATTCATTTGAGTTCTTTTTGGTGTTTGCCTGTCAGTTGTAAATACAGCAGATAAGATCATTCATACTCAAATGTTATGGAGACATTTTTATGTTTCTTTTGCTTTTGTTCATGAGAAATCTTTTGGGTAAATATGGAAGAATGGAATTTCTAGGTTGTAAGGTAAGTGCGTGTTTAGTTTTATAAGAGAATATCAAACAGTCCTTCAAAATGCTTTTTGTCATTTTGCATTCTCATCAGAAATGGGTGAAAAGAACAAAAATGTCTTTCTGATCAGCAGGGAATATTGTCAGTTTCTTAGTTCAGGCATCTAGAGGTATAGTAGCATCTGATTGTAATCTGAATTTGCAAATTTACATGTGTTTATTGGCCATCTGTAAATTTTCTTTTTCTGAAGTTTCTACTCAAATGTTTCCTTAATATTTAGAGAGGGGACTTTGGCTATTTTGCTTATTACTGAGCTGCAAGCTTATTTCAATATTGTGCAGACATATTCATTGTCAGATATATTCATGTATTTGAATATATGTTTCTGGCTTGTGTTTTCATATTATCAATTCACATCTGCGTAGGTATAAGTTTTTAATATTAATTTTGAGGAAGAATACTATCAAGGTTTTCTTCATGTTTCTTTTGTTTATGTTCATCAGGAATCTTTTCTAGACATAGTGGTATAAAAACTGTCTTTCAGGCATTACAGGAATTTTATATTTTTGTGGTTACATGCAAGATTTCCATTCAGTATAGGTTGTTTTAGTTCCATTTGTTGAAAAAGCTATCCTTTTACTATTGAACAACCATGGCATACTGGTCAAGCAGGAATTTATCTGTTGAAGGATTTTTTGGCACCTTAATGTTTTCTACAATTTGCATGTTATCTGTATGCAAATACCATACTGTCTTCACTATTATAACTTTAACAAACCCCTTTACTGCTAATCTCTAACCATGTTATTATTTTTTTTAACATGGCTGGCTATCGCAGATGATCTGACTTTCCACATAAATTTTAGAATAGTTATCAGTTTCTATTAACAATAACAGGGCCCTGCTGGATATGATTGGAATTGTGTGAATCTGCTAATCTATACAAAAGAAATGGTCATCTTGTTAAACTGAACTTTAGATCCAGAAGTGTTAGCATATTTTTGCATTTACTAATTTTTTTTGTACATGTTTGTAGGACATAGTGATTGTGTATGTTATAGGGGAGTTTTTACATATCTTAATTCTTTTTTATGTCTTTTCTCTCCTACCTCTCAATGTTTCCTCCAATTCTTATTCATCTTTCCATTTGCAAAATTTCTATTTCTACTTTTTAAATTCTCTCTTTTTATCTTTTTCTTCCCTCCCTTCTACTCTCTCTATTTTGCTTCCTACTTGAAAGTGGCTTCCATACTTATTATGTATCTTTTTATCTTCTCCTTGATTTATATGCTATATTTATATTTCTTTTAAATAAGAAGCCACATGATATTTAAGCTTGTGTGTCTAATTTATTTCACTTAATATTATGGTCTGAAGCATATTTATTTACCACGAATGTCCCAATTTTGTCCTTCTTTAAGGCAGAGTAATACTTCATGATTTACTTAGGCATTTTTAAGTACTCATTTTAAGTAGGTGTACAAATCTTGCATATGGTTTACTCATGTGTAAGTAAGAGCAATTTCATTCCTTCTCATTATATTTGCCTTTTATTTATTTTTTCTTTATGTTATTACACTGCCTGTGATCTCTCTAGTAAAGTATGGAATAAAAATGGTGAAAGTGATCTCTTCCCTTTGTTTCCAAGCTTTCGAGGTGAAAAGATTTTCAGGTTTAGAGGTAACAGTCTGTATGACGTTACAGTAGGTTTTTCATAGATACTCATTTTCTGCTTGAATTTGTATCTATTTCTAGTTTGTTGATCTCATCATGATCAAGTTTTGATTTTCACCATTTTTTTTTCTGTACCAGTTGTGATGGTCAGATGGTTTTCCTTTGTTCTGTTCATAGGTGCATTATATCAATACACTTTAAATTTTAAAGGAGAATTGAATGCTTAGGATTAGTAGTGTGGACACCAGATACTAAACTCTCACCAAGCTGAAGACCTGAACTATTTCTGATTTGGCTACAAACATTGTTTAATTTAGGAGCCCTTTTGATGTGAAGATGGCTGACTTGAGCTAAGTGCTTTATCTCATTGCTCCAAGGGCAGCATTACTGTTTGCTGTGTAGAATTTATACCACACATGAATAATCACTTTCTTTTTTCATTCTAGCATTTTCTAAGCTTTCTAAGTTTGAGCTTCCTAAGACTTGAGAGTTTATCCTTTTCATGTTAGTTAAACTAGTGCCAACTGTATGATGATATTAAGAAGAACAATAATAACCATCAAAGATGCACTGCCCCATTATCTCAAATTTTTCAAGATCTTTGCCAAGTTGTCTCTCTGACACTGTATTACAGAACAAGTTCAGGAAGTGTAAATCTTTTGTCTCAGGTCATTTATCTGAAAGGCTCAAATCCATTATTTGAAGCTTATCTCCTTTCTACCTTGTTGCTGAATCTCTTATATTATAGGTTCTAAAATAATTGTTGACTGACCAGCTAAATAAGTGAATGAAGAAGTTAAAGTAGCCTTTCTCCCTTTTTCATGAATGGAACGCGTCCACCTAATGAGAAAAAAAAGTCATCTTGGAAATGGTCACATTGGGAAGGACTGAGGATAGGGGAACTAAGAGGGTAGGGTGTAATTGCTAAAAAAAAAGCAAAGGAAGTATGAACTATAAATTTACTTGACAGGGTTGCATCTCTGTGGCTTAGACGTTGGCCACTTCATCTTGGCACGATTATTATATAACAGGAGGATGAAGAAATGGCGGAAAGTATTGCTTCCTATTACATAACCCTCTCTATGTGCCTGACAGCATTTCTGATAATGAGGAGAACAGAAAGTTCGGTTCTCTCCAAATGAAAGTCTTCAAGCCTATTGCAGGGGCTCAGCCTGGTCTTCAGCCGTTTGGAGCGTTAGAACAGTGACTGATTTCCTCAGAGGCCCTCAGGCCTTCTCCCCAGCCTCCCATCTCCACATCCTCTTCAACAGGAAGTGTCTCACCCTCACATTTCTCACAAATGTTTTTAGGATCTTCTAAATACGTAGTCTTTTAGAGCTCATGGCATGATTTCGGTGGAGCATTCAGTTAAATATTGGAGTATTTATCATTAGGTCAAATGGGCTTCTACTGAGCTGTGTGTTTTGCTTCTTCATAGCTTAACATTTTTACGATGATATATTGGAATAGTCCCAGAATAGTTCCTATTTGTCTGGTTTTCATGTTGCAAAAATCTATCTGATACAATAGGTATTACCTGCAGGGCTGAGCTGAACCCTGCTGCTGATAGTCAAGGATCCCCCTTCAGAGCACCCACACCAACCATGCTGTCAGCCTGTGCCACTCCCTTTTGGCCATATAGATCCTTTTCAGTGTACAGAACCTGCTCTGGGTCTGTACCTGAAGCACAGTGGTTACCTACTGGAGTCCTTTGTTGTCTTTACTCCTATGAGCAACCTCAGCAGCTCCAGGTTGCTCTACCATACTCTGAATCTTCTGAAAGCCCACCACTTGTTCTCTGCTCTGCTCTGTCCCTCAGCAAGTGACCTCCCTCATTTTTGCCTTTTGTTTCTGTCTCTCCAGTGTCTCTTCATTATGCAGTGGTTGCTGTTAAAATATTCAGACATATAAACTGAAGTATGCCATAAGGAGTGCTAAGCCAGGTGTGGTGGCGCATGCCTGTAATCCCAGCACTTGGGAGGCTGAGGCAGGAGGATTGTTGTGAGTTCGAGACCAGCCTGAGCTACAAAGTGAGCTTAAAGCCAGCCTGAACTGCATAGCGAGACCCTGTCTCAAAAAGACAAAAAAAAAAAAAAAAGGAGTGCTAAGAGGTAGAAGATCCCACCTCTTTTCCTTGCCTCTGAGACCCAGTCTGTCTTTTGACTTTAGGTCCTATGTCACTTGCTTCAGACAGGGCAGTCTTCTTTCTGTCCTCAGACACATTTTGTCTTGGGATCTTCATTTCTGCTCCTCTTGTCACTCAGAGGGGCTCTTTTTCCGCATCCAGACATGCCTGGTTTATCAACGTTCTGGTCTCATTTCAAATATGACCTCTCCCTTACCACATTACCACCAGCTACCTCTTGTTCTCTCTCTTGACACACAGATTTATTTTCTCCATAGAAGTTAGTTTTGTCCCTATGCTTCTGATTCTCTCATTTCTATGTTTATTGACTTCACATTTGTGTGTCAAGTTGAGCTTGCCTGTTTTTGTAAATAAAATTTTATTGGAGTGCTCCCTGGCCCATCTGTTTGTGCATTGTCAGTGGCTGTTTTGGCTTTGTGGAAGTGTCTCTAAGTGGTTGTGACAGAGACTGTCTGGACTGCAAAGTCTAAAATTTTCTACTTGGCTTTTTATAGAACAATATGTTAACCCTGGCTCTATCTCTTTCCACTACTCACCTGCCTCATTCACTGTTATTTTCCTAGCACCTGGCAAAATGTCAGGCTTATAGTTGTGTGGAACAACTTTTTGACAAATGAATGCAATCAACAAAGGGACACAAGACACTGAAACTGGTTTTGCCTCTATTTGTGTCTGTCTTTTTAGATCACACTTCTTGAAGGCAGAGGGATAAGATTCCACATGTAAATTCATGGGGGTTCAGACATTTGCACATCTTAGTATGATGGAATAGTGAGGTTTATGGTCAATATACATCTTCAGTATCCTCACAGATCATTTTTGCAAACTCAGCTCTGGCATTTCATATCTACATGGGCTATTAATTGTTGGGGATACAGATCAGTGGTACAGTATTTGCCTAACATGCAGAAGGTCCTGGGTTCAATCCCCAGTAACACACATGCACACACACACACCAACCCCTTAAAGAAAAGATATTTGACCTTTCTAACTTAATCTCTTCATCTATCTGAAGAAGTAGGAGGTGGTATCCCTTTCCATAGTACTCTCAAGTATTTTGCATATCATTTTGGCTGGCTTTCCATGGCTAATGAAGGTATGGATGGTATGTTGATTATGCACATATTTCTCCAACTAGCTTGAAGGAATGGAAGACAATGGAGTTCACAGAACAGACTGACATTTTGGGGGCTCCATTCATCTCAATCAACTGACCCAGGAGACATTGATTAAATGTCCCACATTATTAACCCACTGAGTTTCATATAATTCTGATTTTGTCTACTGGTAACATTTATAGCATCAAGATGCAGCAGTTTACAAAATAGCTATTGTATCACTCAGTTTCTATAAATAGAGTCATTTGGGACTTTAGTATTCCCTCTGATGGGGAATGAGGCAGGTAACAAATTAGCTTCAGTCCCTTAGCTGTGAGAGAGGAGGAGTCTACAGTTACCACTGGAACATGAGGTTGGCCTTAATCATAGCAAATGAATCCAGGAGAGGAGAACAATGACTTTCAGGTCTCATATAAATGGATATCATATATTTGTAGCAAGCTATGGGTGGAGAAGAGAAGAACATTTTCATATCACTGTGTTGCAACTATATGCCACTTTATATGGTAGGCACTGAGGATGATGAAGAAACTGACAACTATATCTCTTACCTCATGGTAATGCATAGTGATGTCTAGTCTTTATTGCTATAGGGTGAGGAAATCAAATATAATGGTTGAATATCTCTTGTGTTGAACTTGTACATTATATTCAACTCAATTCAGTCCAATTTAGTTCAGTCCAATCCAATCCAATCCAATCCAATCCAATCCAATCCAATCCAATCCAATCCAATCCAATCCAATCCAATCCAACCCAATCCAATCCAATTCAATCCAATCCAAATGTCCAGTCTAGTCCAGTCCAGTCCAATCCATTTCAGTTCAATCCAGCTCATCATTTACTGATAGTCTAACCCAACCTACTTATAATCTGGCTTGATCACTTAAAGTATGACCCAATAAAACTCAGGCAGTGTTTCTATGAAAGCTCAGAAGCTTTCTATGGACATAAATTTGGAAGGTGAATTTTCTTGTGTAAAGGGGTCTTTGGGCTTTGAGATAGAAATGTACTTCTAACACTTTTAAGTGGAAAAAGTTCTCCCAGTGTCTCATGTATCTATGGAGAAGGCAGCATGCACTCAGGACAAAGACCAACAAGAGCTCACTGCGATTTACTTTCCTCTCACACTGCCTTCCTCACTGTACACAAGCTCAACTTGAGCCCTAGTTTCCACTTGGTACAAGGACATAGTGCTGTAATCCCACTTTCCACCACTAAAGAGCACCCAAGACTTCATCACTTTGGTTTTTAGAGATGCAACACCAAGGAAGGGCTCTGATTGGCCCAGCTGAGATTAGCTCTAGCCAGTGTTCAACTGATGAAAAGATTGAATTTGTCTATTTTCATAATTGCCCTGTAGACCTCTGCTGGAATTCACAGAGTACTCTGAGCTATAAGGGAGGGGAGGCTCCTAATTAACTTCTGACTATTCAATAAACTGTTCATCTGATTGAAACAGCACATACTATGGACAATTGAGATGGGAGGATCAAAAGTTCAAATACACACCGGGAAAATTAGGGATATCCTACCCCAAAATGAAAAAAAAATAAAGACTAGAAATATAGCTCAGTGCTGAGTCCCTGGGTTTAATTCAGAGAACTCCAAAAATGCAAAACAATGTGTTTGAAAGCAATGCATATTCGCTTTAGAAAATTGAGAGACTAGCAATTAAAAGTACAAAGAAGTACTCTGTCTAGAAATAAACTGAAAAATAATTAAAATATCTTATTTGAGTGTATTTTAGATTTCCTGGAAACTGGAGAACAATTCTATATACCTTGCATGTAGCTTCCCCTGATGTTAGTAGTTTGGATAATCATGGTGGATTTGTCAAACCAAGGAGTTAAAATTGTATAGGACTGGACTGACTAGATAGAAAAGCAGTCTAAAGTGCCTGCTTAGGTAGACACAGGGGAATGAGGTTTGATCCTGGCATCACAAGCCACACCAGCACTGCCCTTAGGGTGGGTTGAACACTCCCCCAAAATGTATAGGACTATTAATTAATTGAAGACTATTTGAATTTCAACAGTCTTTTTTCCACTAATGTCACTTTTCTGTTCCAGGATTCAGATTACATACGTTTGTTAGTTTCTTTATTTTCCTTTGAACTTGGATGGCTTTTCAGTCTTTCTTATTATGTATGACTATGCTAGATTTGAGGTATTTTGTAGATGTCACTTAGTTTGGGTACATCTGACATTGTTTCTCATTAGACTGAAATTATGGTATAAAGGCAGAATATCACAGGGGGGATATTCCTTTTTCATTGTATAATTCTTGAGGTCCATGCAACTCACATGACTTATTCTTGATCAAAAGTTTCTCCACCAAAAACTTAACTCTATATATCTTTTCATACTCTATTTTTTATTTTATTTTATCTTGAATAGCAAAAACAAAAGCAAAAACAAATAGAAGAAGCAAAGACAGAAACAGGGTAACATGCAGAAATTATATGTTGCAGATTTTCAAAACAAGAATAGGTAATTAACAAATGACTATTGCATTGTCTATTTTTATTGTCAAATCTGTTGCTCAGATTAACAAATATAGTTATGCAAGATTGGACAATAATTGAATATTAACACTTGATTTCAAGAAATCTTATCTTTTCTAGTCTTTTTTACTTTTAAAAATTTGTTTTAAAGAGAGTATAATAATAATTGATAAGACATTAGAAGCAGTACACGTTTAGAAGACCAAGATGAGAGGCACTCAATCACGATTTTTTTATTACACATTGCTGTCCTTGATGCAGTTGCATGTAGTTGCTTACATCACAGATACAGATAGTCAAGGTGAACTAACTTCTGTTTTAAAAAAAATTAATGGAAATTGTTAGTACCATCATCTTAGCCATCCTGTATATATATGTTCATGTTTTCCCCTTTTCTTTTATCTTTTCTCCTTTCTCTCCTCTTCATTATTTAATCGTTAAGTTCAGTTTCTTTCTGTATTACTATATCTATGATACCCTTCTGGCTTTATTTATTCTTTCAGGTTCTTCTAATAGGGAGACAACATGATATTTACAGATGTTGGTCTGATTTATTTCACTTATGAGTATAGCCTCAAGTTGCAACTACTTACCTAGAAAAGCTTCAAGGTTTTGAAGCAAGCAACTAAGCCCAGTCAACACTGTGAGAAGGTTTAATTAAGAACTATCTTCTAGAGGCAGGTGGAGAACCTATCTACTAGCCTAGGTAATTTTTAGTATAAACTTTTCCTGACCAAAAAGGAATCATAGAATATGTGCTTTTTATTAATTTTTTGTTTTCCTCTCAATAATACAAAGTAAATGGATTTCCCTAGTAAATGTTATTCTATAGCATGTGTCTTAATAGCTATTCAGAATTTGGCTGCCTGAGATGTATCAAGATTCAACCCATTTGCTAGCTTGGCTATTTAAAGTGCTTGTAGATATTTTGTCCTGGATTTTGTCAAGATCTCTGTTATTAACATCCTGCTAGCTAAGTCTTAGGATGGTTAAACTTTAAAAGAATCAATGAAAATAGATGTATCAAATCATATCATGTTTAATAATGTAAATGGATTTAAGAGTACATGTCACCAAATTGCCCACTAGGACAGTTTGTCACTGACACTTGTTACCTTTTATAGGTTTCTCATGAGCATCCTGGCCAGAAGTGATTTGAGATGTGTGGTGGGCAATCCTGGGTGGGGCTTCATTATTAGGGCTGCTAAGAGGAAAGTAGAGGAGTCCTTGAGGAGGGCTGTACTTATTTCTTATGTACTAACCCTGAGATCATCTATTAGGGCCCAGGTCAGTACCTCTTTATTGAGGAGAGCAGTCACACCACTTATTTATCCATTTAAAAAAGTTTCATGAAACATATATGTCAAAAAGAAACAGTGCATAAAAGAAAGTGTTATAAATAATTTAAACATAACTATGCATAACTACATTTTTATGGTCAGTAGGAAAAGAAGAATCAGTTTCTTTTTTCTTTTCATTTATATATTTGGTACAGGGTCTGACCATGCAGCTAGGACTCGTAGTGATTTTCCTGTTTTCAACCTTCCCAGGGCTGGGATTATAGGGGTGCACCACTGTGCCTGAACTCACAAAGGCTCAGGATGCCTCAGGGTGGGGCGGTGTAGTCAAATCCTGGTCCCTGAGCTTGCCAAAGCTGGTGCGTTAGTCCATTGATCTATCTCACCAACCCAAGCACATTCTAGCATCTCTGCCCTCATATGGAAGTAACAATATCTCAACTTGAATGGTAATCACTTTCTTGCTATTCTTTATTTTAAAGTTACAAATAAGATACATGTTCATGATGACATAGACATACAGGACAGATATTTTCGAAGTACATATCTGTAACTTCCCGTAGCACCAGCCTGCTTCTCAGAGGTACCTGCCATTAATGCTGTTGTACACCTTAGATCAGTGTTAGTACTTTCAATCTTTTGGAAGGATGAAATGGTGTATGGAAACACTATTTTATATGCAGGAACCAGTGATAGGTGTCTGAAATGTAGCTGCTATGATTAAAGTACTGAATTTTAAATTTTACTTCATTTTAATTGATATAGATTCATACAGTGGCCAAATGACTATTCATCCTTGATATGTCCACTTCATCGGTTTAATAAATACCTCATAGGGTAGGAGAACATACTCCTGGAGATGTTCTGGTAGGTCATGCGGCATGACCTTGGGTACTCTGTAGTGCTGGGCCTGTTCTCTTACGTTCTTCTCCTCCCCGACTTTCTCGATGCCGTGAACTAAATTGTTTTGCTCTACCATAGCCTTCCACTGATAGCCTTCTGCCTCAGAGCCAGCCAACCTTGGACTAAACCCATGAGCCCAATTAAACCTCTCCTCCTCTAAAGCTGTGGGTGTGGAATTGTTAAAGTAAGTTACGTAGAGAAGGTATACTTTTTATTGAGATGGACTGGGCCCAGACCACCAAGCTAACAATGACAGGAGTCCCTTGTTGATGTCACATTCAGTCCTCTTTCCACAAGCTGTTATGGTCTTTAATGTATGTAATCTTTTAAACATGTATTCATTTATTTTTCAACGTGATGCAAGTAGATACTAGTGAAGAAAATATAAAAAAAAGCAAATTTATTTATGAAAAAATAAATTTTAAGTCAAAATAGTTAATGTGTCATAGTTTAAAAGAATGGCCCAAAATTCTTATCAGCCTACAGCTGCTCACTAGAGTTTTACGTGGTTTGGTTTCACAGGGTTTGGGGGGCAGGCGATGCTTCCCCACCAGTGCTGTTTGCTTCTCAGGACCTATGTTTCAGAGCAGTTATTATTGAAAGCTGAATTTGTAGCTTTATTGACTTTTCTCACCAAAGTGATCTCACTCTTAAAATAATTATCTCTCTTTTTTTGAGACAGAAAAACAAAACAAAACAAAAAAACCAGGAAAGCAGCACCTGTTTCAGCGTGAATCAAATCTCAGTTTCCAAAAGTTATGGTTTGTGACCTTCTAATTTTCTGGCACCGGGCTCATGCTGGAAAAACTCGGATCAGACATGGTCAGACTTGAGTCTTGATCTTAGCTCTGCCAACGTGGCGGGCAGGGATTGTCTGAGTAATACTTGGGTGAATTACAGACCCAAACACTGACTAGGAGAGCTCCAGAAGTACTGTGTTGCGTACTTAGGGACAAGCCACTTCATACTGTGAATTCCCCATTCTGTCTGTAATTTGCATTGCATTGCTCTAATCACAAGTGAAATTATCTCTTTACCAAAAAGAATACAGGAAGTGGGTGTGTAATGCTTCTTCTGATAACCTTCACTATTGGCAAAGTAACTTGCCCAGGTAAGTATTAAATGTGTGTTCCACTGAGAGATAAGAAGAAAGCAAAGTGGGAAAGAAAGGAGAAAAGATAGAAAAGAGGAAAGGCAGGGAGGAAAGTAAAAGAAAGAAGAAATAATTATCTCATTACATGCTCAGTGCTTTCCATAACTTACCTCATATTTATTCCCTCGGCAACTAGAGAAGAAAAATAGCAGTGAAACACCTGAGGCTCAGAGAGGTCAAGGAACTTGCTGAAGGCCACACAGCTGCTCCTCACCCAGAGCTCAGACTTTCTGCTCTGATGGCACCTCATAAAGCAGAATCCCAACTCTCAGATGACTGCTCCCATTTCCAAGGCTGGTGAGAATGGGGAAACCAGGGTCTTTGCTTAGTACGTGTATCCCAAGGAAAGCCCCATGGATGACTTGAGAAAGACAAAGGTCTTAGAGCAATTCTCTCCTGCAGCATCAAGCAACTCTCAAACTAGGTTTCTGGGCTGACATTCTCATGCATATGGAATGAAGGAGGGTTCAGCCTTCTCAGTGGGCCTAGGGAAGTATATTAATTTCACAGAGGCCCCTTCAGCAACTTGGACAGGCTGCCCCCTGAACCATTTAATCTCGTCTTTTGTCTGACTTGAAATGGGCACTTTTTTCTCTTTAAATATCATCTCCCCTCCCCCTCTGTCCTCATCAAATGCTTTGTTGTGGATGATCAGGCCAGGAGGGGCACAGGCAGTGGACCATCAAGCTTGGGAAAGGCCAAAGGGGAGGGCCTTGTAGGAGGCGACCCAGCCTGGGGACCCTCTGAGCCCCAGGCCTAATCCCTCTGTAATGACCTGTGCTGGAGAGCCTTTGTGAAGCAGATGAAAGGAAGTTGGCCTGCGGAGGGGCCATGCTCTCCTCACCCATAGCTCAGAGAGCTTGGGTTGCTTCTAATGACTGGGTAAGGAGAGGACACACTTAGCTGGAAAGCAGCTGCCTGTCGCAAAGAAGAGCCATGACAGAGGCTTAAGGATTCCAGCAGTTTCAGGTTTGTCCTCATCTCTCCACTTCTTTGAGACACCCCATCCCCTCCATCTCCATCTTTTGTAGGGAGCCACAGCCTCTAATATGGTCCTGAGATCACGATGGTGATCTAGAAGGGATGCAAAATAAGTGGTATATGGGAAAAATGGTAAAAGTGATTAAAAAAATAGATAACAGTAGATTTTATTAAGGAGCAGTATTTTGTCCTCAGATGGGGTCAGAACCAAGACTTAACCTAGCTGAGACTCAGTTCTTTACTTTATAGAGGATTAGACATAAACACCTCCAGCAAGTGTCGGTCCCTTCTAAAGGTTGATATTGAATGCTTTGGAATAATCAACTAGTTGACCCCTTTAGGTCTTGGATGAGGAGTAGGAATCCTGGACAGAAGAAGCCATTTGGAGAAGGTTGTCCAGCAAGTCAATAGCAGAGTGAAGATGTGGTCACGTTGTTCATGCTGCTCAAATCAAATACCATGAGAGGAGTCCTGTAATTGAAATCCATCTTGTTGCAAAAGCTATATTTTCAGTGGGTATAAAGTGAAGGATATTAGAGTACACACCCATGAAATTTGAAGTACAAATATACATTCTTTTTGGAATATTGTGATCATATTTCTGGATGGTGTTTGCTTTGGAGCAGAACTGAGAGGTCATAAATTTTAACCTCAGAGTTGACACACTGAGTAATTATTACTGCTTGGAGTGGAGACATTTTATTTCAGAAAACAAAATCATGTGAAGGGAAAGAAGGCTCATGTGACAGCTGGAGAGTAGATGCCTATTCTTGAGGTCCAAAGCTGACAAAGTCATGGATACCTACTTGGATTAGAAATGAATTCAATATGTTCTTTTAATTCAATTTTTGGCTGGCTTGATCTGGGAAAGGGTCTTCTATCCTATTTCATGAGTCAGATAGGTTGCTCAGTTTGAGGTCAAACTTACTTAAAGAATAATTATTGATACAAATTTGCGGTAGAGCCTAGCCCTGGTATTAGAGCATTTAATTCTTGTAAATATTTGTAAATAGGTATTTTTAAATCAATTATGCTTTTGTGAACTGAAAGTATCAATGCTCAGAGGTAACTGTCTTATGTTATTAACCTAGGAGTTGGCATAGGTGGGCCCTGGGATACAAGCTTTTTGACATTACATGAAGCAGCCTCAGCATTTGCCCCAAGGATGGAATCAGTGCCTGGACTTGCTGCTTTGGCACTGGGGTGGAGAAAAGGTTCTTTGCTGTGTCTGTGGACAACAACCTAGGTGGTCGCTGATGGAATCAAAACCCTTGCTGCTAGGACAGTGCTCATTCCACAGCTCTGCTTGCACATTCATCATGAAGGGCAGGTGTCTCCAGAGGATTCTCCTCCATTCCCCCAGATAGTCTTTCTGGTAAGTATGTGGCCTTCCTTTCACCATGACAGCAAGGCCATATTCCTGCATTGTGACCTGGTCCCTTTCACTGGTGTCAGTTTTGTTCTGCTCTTCAGCACATGCTGCTGCCTGTTCTTTTTTCCATGACAATAAAATATTACTTGTTCAGATGTCTAGCATCATCAAGGGAAGCTGACTGCAGTTCAGGGACTAACTCCTAATTATTATGGGTCCACCTCATATTGGTTGGTTCAGCCTTGGAAAGATCACCCCATTTTGGTCCATGAAACATAAGTGGACATCTGCTCAGGGAAAGGATCTCCTATTTTACTTGAGACACATGCAGACACACCTGGTCTTAATCTCTAACACCAAGAAAATGAACTTTCTACTACTGCTCTTGGACATGTCTATCCCCATATATGACAGTAACCACTGTTTGTTGACATTGTAAATGATATGAGTCTGAGGAGAATGACTGAGCAGGAAGTGTGGAAGTTGGAGAAAACCTGGGTCCTGTTGGAATTTGTCACACTGCTGAATTTACTATCCTCCTGATAATATTTCTCTTCCAGTAGTGTGTGAGAAATTTTTTTTTTCTTATCACATGTGGCTAAAAGCTTTCTCACTAATAAAATACATTTCAGTAAGTCTCTTCCCAGGACTTTACTTTCTTTCTCCCTTGAGATCTCTTTTTAAGTGCATGACTCAATGTAGTGTCTCAGAGAAAGTTGCTGGGAGTAGGTTGTGTATGTGGGAGGCACTGAAAAGAGAGTGAGTTCATGTAAATCTATTGCCCCTCCAGTATCTTCACTTGTAGTTCACACATTTTTTTTTTTTCCTGAGGCAACATCTTGCTAAACTCACCAGTATGATCTGACCTCATAATCTTACTGCCTCATCCTTGTGGGTGACGGCTTTACAGATGTGTGCCACTATACCTGGTTTCATCTACCTTTCTCTTGACTTAATGTCTTTTAATTAAAACTAGTTCCTCAAAGTTAACAAGTGCTACATTTGGAAATCTCCTAGGCCACAAATTATCATAACCCCTGCTATTTCTTGCCTGCTTTTCTTCTAAAAAATCAGTCTTAGCCTGTATGTGATACTATAACAAAGCAGACAATTTTTGCTTATAGTTCTGTAGGCTGGAAATTCAATGAGATCAAGTTGCCTTCAAATTTGGTATATGATGAGCTTTTACTCTTTGTTTCAAAGATGATATCCTCTAGCTTTGTGCTTCTGAACAAGTTTCCCCTGACCTTCTTTATAAGGGCACTAATTCTATTTGTGAGAATGGGGCATCATAAATTAACCACCTCTCCAAAAGCCCTGCTCTCGATGGCACCGCATTATGGATTAGATTCAGAGGCACGGGAAAACCTGATAGAATTTCTTGAAATCCTCCTAGAATTTAGAGCCCTTTCCCCTCTCCCCATGCATGTTGCTGCCTGTCCCCTTTGCCAAATGTAAGCACAGAGTCACCTAACCTCTTGACCAGTGTCCTTTCCTATGAGTTAGAGACTCTGTTATTATTTTTTTCTTGATGCTGTTCTCATCACTCAACTTTCATTTATGGACCAATGGCAGATCCAATAGGTTCTCAATGTACAGTCTGATAGTAAAGACTCAGAACCATTTCAGGAGAGAGACTTATTTACAATATTTGAAGCAATTATTCATAACATAGAGACTTGACAGCAGTGGATATGTCTTTAAAGCAGAGAGTAAACCCTGACCATATAATAAATCCGCTGGCAGCTTGATCTCATTGAATTTCTAGTCTACAGAACTGGAAGCAAAAAATTTCTGTTAGTTACAAGTTACACACTAGAAAGCATTTTGTTACAGTATGGTGTACAGGCTATAGCTGTCGAACATGGACTAGCTCCCAGAAAGAAGCTGTTAGAAATGTTGGTCTTGGGGGCTGAGAAGATGGCTCAGTGATCTAAGTGTCTGCCTGGCAGGTTCAGGGACCAGTTTGATTCCTGGTACTGCATGCTGTACTGGCCCTGGAACATCAGGTGTGTCAGGATGGCCCCAAAACTGGGCCATCTGCTCAGGGAAAGGATCTCCTATTTTACTTGAGACACATGGTGGCACAAGCCTGTAGTCGTAGTGCTGGTGAGGCTGAGACAGAAGGATCTCTACAAGTCTGAGTTGCATAGTGAGACCCTGTGCCAAATAAACAAACAAATAATTAAAAAAGAAGAAAAAAGAAATGCTGACCTTATGCATTCATCATTTTCCCATCCCTTGGACAAAGTAACTGGTACCCACAATTTAAAGGGGAAGGGGTTTATTTTGATTCACAATTTCAATGGGTTCAGTACATGGTGGCCTGGCTTTAAGGACCAAATGAAATTGGGGAAAACTATTCACCTCATTTAAGAAGCAAAGAAAGATGAAGGAAGAAGTGAAGGACAAGAACACACCCTCAGGCCATGTCCCAGGGACCTACCTCTTTTGATCAGGCCAAGCTTCTTAGCAGCACATTCAGTTATGAATTTATCAATGGATGAATACATGAATGAATATAGAGCTCCCTCGGTCTGTTAGTCTTTTGAGAGCCCCACCTCTGAACAGATGAAATTTTTGGAGGACATTTTAAAACTGAACCATAACTTTTTTTTTTTTTTTTTTTAGCAAATCCTTTAAATCTGCTAGCTCTCTGCTTGCTTTATAAAATTAAATTCTCTTATTGTGGAATGAAGCTAACAGTGGCTACTTAGAGCATTGTTTGGGGACTCTAATAAAAAAATGGATCAAATAAGAAAATTGCTAACTCAGAATCATGCTGTTTTTATTCATTATCTTTTCTCTGCATTTGTTTATTAAATAATTCAACAAGACCTTATTTATTGAGTGGCATTGTGTACAACTATTATGGAAGTGGACTATTCCTTATTTTTAATTTTCTTGCCTTTCTGAGGTAGTCTTAGGTTTTTAAATTTAATTTCTTTTTGTAATTTTATTTTGAAGAATAAAAACAAGAGTGAGAAAAACAAAAACAAAGAGAAACAGGGTAATACATAACAATATATGTTACACATTTTCAAAAGAAGAATAGCTGATTAACAATGATTGATATAGTACCTATTTTTATCGTCAAATTTGTTGTTCAGATTAACAGATACAGTTATGCAAGATGGGACATGTGATTGAGTATTATCACATGCTTTCAAGAAAACTTAAAAAGTTTTCTTCTTGTCTCTCATTTTTCTATTACCTTTATTTATTTTTTCATCTTTAAAAAATTTATGTTAAGAGAGTGTTGTAATAATTCACATGACATTAGAAACAGTACACATTTAGAAGACCAAGATGACAGATATTTAGAGCATGGTTTCAGTGTTACATATTGCTGTTCTCAATGTAGTTGCTTAGTTCTCAGATACCAGCATAGAGATTTAGTCAAGGTGAGAATTCTATCCAATAGCTACTGTTTTCAAAAAGCTGATGCTTAGGTTTTGAAGGCACAAGGAAGCTCAGCTCACACCTTTTGCAACTCTTTTCCTCAGAGTTTGCTTTTGTGAAGGGATGATACGTGATTTGAGGGCTCATTTGACTATACCTTAGTCACTGGCAGGACAAACTAGCTGTGTCCTACTAAGTATGGAGGTGCTGGGTGCCTCCTGGATTTGTGAAAGAAGAAATTCAAATCTTGCAGTGGTGCAGGCAGGACTAAAGAAGCAGTATGCCGGGTTAACCCACAGCATCAACAAAGTCAGCCAGAGTCAGCCTGGCCTAGAGCGGGTGAGGGCTGCCTGGCAGCTCGGGGGTGGATATCTTGGTCTCAATTCTTGGAAGCTCATTTGATTGTTTTCCTTTTAGAATGACACTTATGTGTAAGTGATGCTCCACGTGAATGAAAATGCTGAATGAATCCAGCAAGTCAGAGATTTCCAAAGGAACAACTGTGCAGGTTACGTTTTGGTGAATATTTTATTATATTGCCTCACCAAAACTTCACACACATCCCAGTTATTTGTTTATTGATTCGAGACAGAGTTTTCCTACCTCGTCCAGGTGGGCCTCGAACTCATAGCAGTTCTCTTTCCTCAGCATCTTGAGAGTTGGGATTGCAGGCACGTACTACCACACCAGGCTTAGCCACATATTATCTCCATTTCACAAAGGAGGAAGCTGAGACACAGGAGAGTAACTTGGCCAGGTCCTATTAATCTAATGTTGGAGGCAGAGTTTTAACATGGTAATCTGACTCCAGAGGGTGGGTTCTTGACCACCATCGTCTTGTCATTATAACTAATCCCTACCTTCAGTTCACTAACGTAGACACTGAGGCTCAGAAGGGCAACAATATTTGACCAAGCTGCATGGCTAGCAAGTAGCAGAGCTAGAATCTGATCCTAGGGTTCTCTGGCTCGAAAGTGTTCAAACTTTCCATTGTGCAACAATTCCTCTATCCCACAGGACAGTACATGCAGCATGGTGTCTGAAGCATGCAATACTGTATTTGGTTGCAGATTGGAAGTGACATCATGCACTACGGTTCCTTCCCTCCCTTTTGCAGATAGGTTTTGTAGCATTGAAGTAACTTGCCCAGAGCCCACAACAATCCGTGTGGGGGCCTTGCTTCCTGCCCTTTCCCACAGGTCAGCCCCTGGAGTGAAAACTCTCCTTCTTTTTTCCCCTGATGAACTCTTTATGGAGATCTGCAGAGTATCTGTTAATTGTTTCACTTCTTAATTATCTATTTAATTATATTATTACTTTCAGCTTCCCCATAGGTTGTTCACATTCCAAGGCCCAAGCCCATTTCAGTGTTGCTTTGTATATTTCCAGTACTGACCACAGGGTTTAACATACTGTTTGAATTCTGAAAAAGGTAGTTATTAGTGTATATAGTATACTGTATCATCATATGTGTGTTTATGTTCATGTGTATGTACATGTAAGTCGTTCGGGCCCTTCCAGTGCCTTCTCATTAATGTGTCAACCACAGAGGTGACAATGTGCAGGATGGTGTTGTAGCTCCCTATTTTCTTCCTATCTCAGACTTTCCTGGTCCATCATTATGCTGTCTCCTGGAACTCAGTGGAGCCTCAAAACCCTTCACAATGCATTTCTCTTGGCAGTCACTGTCAATTAATTGGATTTGGCCCAACAAATGAAACTCAGGTAGTCCACATAGGAAACCTTCTCAGATATTAGACACAACTATGGTTTTCATGCAATTGAAATTACCCAGGGAACTAAAAAAATACCTATCTTGGTGTCTTTCCTCAGACATTATACTTAACTGATGATTCTGATGGGTGGACCACCACTGGCTCACTGACACAAGCCCATTCTGACCAGATCTTATCCGGTTTCTGTTTCCTTGTGAAATGCAAATTTATTTTCTCCTATGTATTGGCAGACTGGGCACCTAGGCAGACACAGAAGTGATGGAAGGGCCAGCCAGATAGCTCAGCAGATTAAAGTGTCTGCTTAGGCAGATACAGGGTTTGGTGCTCAGCATCACATATCATGCTGGCCTTTCTTCTGGGGTGTGTTGAGACAATGATTGAGACTGGGTGTGGTGTTGTAGGCCTGTAATCCAAGTGCTTGGGGGCTGAAAACAGGAGGCTCACTACCAGTCTGATCTGTGTAGTGAGACCCTGTAGACCTTGTACTGAATACATTAAAAAGAAAAAAGAATGTTGGTCTTATTTTTCTAATTGGTCTTATTTCCTCATAGTAAAGAAGGAGACAGGCCAAAAGAATGGCTGAGAGAGGCATGTTATGAATTAATTTGTGGTTGTATGAAAGCATAGGAGGCCATGTGGCAGGGAAATAAAATTCTCCTATGAAGACCTTGGGAAATCTTTATGGAGAACGTTGGAGTTTAAGTAATTCAGAAAGGGGCAGCATCTTGAATCTAAATCATGTAAAACTGAGTGGAAGATAAAGTGATGAGGATCCAAGAAACTGAAGGTGACAACATAATTTTCTGAGTTGATCTTCAGGCAGGAAGCTTTGGCATCCAGATAGAGGATGCCTAAGGGAAGAGTGAGTGGGCCTATACCTTTGTGGCTGCGTGAGCCGGGTGCCAAGGAGAAAATCATGTACATGAATTGGAGCCAATGGTGGATTTTGGCAAAGTGGTATAAATATCAAATGTGAATTATAAGGCAAATCAATGAAAAATTTTTATTGCTTTGAACTCTATAGAAATAGCAGTCATCATTTCTTATATCCCTAATCTAGGCCAGATAGTTAAATATTTTACATTTGACTGTTTCATTAATTCTTTAAACTGTCCCATAGAGTATTCTCTTGTATGATTTACTTTTTCTGTGTAAAGATATCATATTATATATTAAATATCCTTCTCAAGGTTGCGAAGCTAGGTTTGGCATAACAAAAGGATGCAAAGAACAGAACAACAGGGTGCATACATGTTGAACAGCTATGATTTTCTTTTATTTATGACTCTATCATAGATTTTTTCTTTCAGGGATGATATCATGTTTCCACCCATTGAGCATTTTCCATAGGCAGTTTTGGTTGGGTAGTGGTGTTGGTACTGGCATTTCATAGCAGAATCTGGAGATCTTGTGATGAGTCCTATAAATCCTATGACAGTGTTCTTCCCAAACTTTTAAAGAAGAAATTTTCTGGTCCTAAATGTCAGTAGTCAGTGAGGTTGAAAAACTCTGAGTCTCAGAGCCTACCTTTGTAGCCTACCTCTGTGTCTGGTGCAGTCCACAGTAGGCTCTGTCTATGTGACTGGCGGATTAACTAGAACTGCTGATTATGCATTCATATGAGATACTAATGTAAATTTAAATATATATGAATAAAAATACTTACATATGTACATACTTTTATCCTGATCACAGAAATTTCACCACATGCATCATCCTTGTTTCCTGTCAAATGTATAGCTTCAGGGTGAAGCTTCTCACTTATCCCAATCTTATCTCCTATAACTATGCTATCTTCTGGGTTGGCCATGGTCCCAGAGATAGGAATTTCGTATTAAATCCCCCAGTTGCTGCACTGACTTAGAAAAGATCTTGTGTGTTTTAGTGCTGCTGCTTCTTGTTCCCACCCTATTCTACTGGAATTCATTGGAGCCTATCTATACTTTCCTAGCATAATTGCATGGTTTGAGGTAGCAGGGGCATTCAACACTGATGAGAGAATATGCTGCCTGCTCTGGCCCGCCAAAGAGATGCCTTAAGCAGTCAGATCCATGTCAAAGCTCACTGAATAAAGTGGCTGTGGCTGGAAGCCTTGGTTCCCATCCAGAAGATTACATATTCCTGAGCTTGGTCATGTGGGCTCAGAAAGTCCTATTGCCTGTTGTAAACCAAATGGGCTTTGGAAATCTGACCTGATTACATTTCCTTGTATCAGATTTCCAGCTGACAGCTGTTGCTCTGTCTCCTGCTCCCAGCCCCTGTTTTGCTCTTGAGTTTTTTTTTTTTAATTAAAAAGGTTTAAAAAATGATAGTTACTTAAGAGCTTTGCTCATTTCCCCAATTTCTAAATTCCTTATTCTGTCCTAATTACCTTTGGTACAGATGCAAGAAGAGGGGGACACCGATTTCCAGGCTTTGTTTTAGCTATAGAAATGTTTTTTAAATAAAACTGTGGAGTAAAAGAATCATCTGAATATCCTTATTGTGAGACACTAATTAGCTTCTACAAAAGATCCTAAAGTTTGCTTGTAGGGTGGACTGTACTTATCTATCCCAATTCTCCAAAATACACCAAGGCAACCTAGTGAGAATGAGCATCTTTAAATATATTTTTTAACTACATCTTTACTTCCATTTGACCTTCCTGCTTTGTTGGGCATTATTGTGTATCATTATACTCACTGGTTATAGAACCAAGTGTACATGCCAGTACGGGCCAAGGACCACTTGGGACTAGTTTTTTACCTATGGCTGCAGATATGCTTTTCCTTGATGAATGCAGACAGTGTTGATTGGGATACATAATAGATTGTAAACAATAAGGTAAACAAACCAATAGTTGAGAAGCTCAGAAAAAAAAGTTTTCATCCTCAAATACCGCTGTCACCAAAGACTGGTTTCTTTCCATATTTCTTCCTAACTTCATATTAAATGTCGTCTCTTTATTCCCAAGATATATAATAAGGCACAGCCTTTGACTCAGCATTGTTTGACATGATATTTCAACCTGGCAATGGCACAATAGTGACAGACAAAAATCATACTTTCGACTTTGATCATTTATTGGGCTACTAAGATACTAGATTTTAATTTATTACAATATTGGACAGCAGGGGCAGTAAGCCATGGGGAGGTAAGCATTCAACATTTTACAGTGTACTATATTGCTATGTTGTTCAGCAGGGTAGGCATATGAAATGTATTTTTGACTTGTAATGATTTCAACCAAAAGATTTGTTGGGATCAAATCATTATAAGTTAGAAGAATCTGTTCCCTCTCTGTTTCTTTTTATTTTTTAACTTTTAAAAATTATTTATTTATGTATTTGGCACAGGGTCTTGCTTTGCTACTTGGACTCGTAGTGATCCTCTTGTCTCAGGCTCCCCAGAGCTGGGATTACAGATGTGCACCGCCATGCCTGGTTTAGGTGGCAGGCTCAGCATGCCAGGGATTTCAAGCTGGCGTGGCATGCAGTACTGGTATAGAACCCAGGACTTTGCACTTGCCAGGCAGGTGCTTAGACCTCTGACCTATCTCCCAAGTTGTGCCTCTTTGTTTCTTTGCACCTGTTTCTTTCTTTTGTCCCACATGGTCTAGTGTCTCTTTAAGAATGGGTCATAAGAACCTTGGTGTAACTCAAGTGATAAGAAGCTTGTTCTGTATGCATGAGGCTGTGGGTTTTGGTCTTGAATACTGGTGGGGGGGGAGGAAAGAATGTGAACCATGGGGTGTGATTAGACTTTAGGCTTAACTTTGAATGTTTTGGATGCTATTTATCTTATGATCTAAATGACTGTACAGTTTTATGAAAGTTTAAAATAAACGTGTAGCCTATATAATTTTTTTTATCATTAATCAAGTATGTTGGCATGCAAATGAATATAGCAAGTGACAAGCTACAATCACCTCAAAATGACATATTTTGAGTACATTAGCTAATGAAGCTCTCATCACCCTACTTTACACTCACCTGTTTGTAATGTTAGCAGACCCCACCCAGGAACTATCAGCATCAAATATATTGAAAGAAGTGTCTATAAACTGGTGACCTTACTACGTGCTTTCTACTTTCGTATATTTTTTTAATCCTCCCAAATAAAATATCCTGGATTCTTGGATGTCAATACCAGGACAAGAATGAACTGTTGCTCTTGCCTTTGCAAGCTTTCCTGTTTCACTGCTGGTGACTTCAGCAGTTGTTGTGGGAAATCCTGCCAAAAAGCCAGGCATGAGAATGGGTAATGCTTCAGACATAATGGACCTCTTTGCAGATGAAGTTGCAATTTACTTCTCATATCCGTTTTGAGAAATGCAAAGCTTTGCATTGCCTGTTTACTTATCTGGATTTCCACTTCTGTATTCATTATATAAAATCTGAATTTGTAACAATATCTGAAATTGCACACTGCTGACAAAATGCCATAGTTTAACAAGCTACATTTCAACATCATTTTTTATTACCTTCCCACAAAGAAGACAGATGACATGAATCTAGTGGATGGTAAAATTCCAAGGTTCTTGCTGTCTCAAAAGTGTCTCCTAAATTCATTCATTTGTATCCACTTTTTTCTGCTACATTTCTGGTCTTCTTTCCAACTCTGATTTCTCATGGCATGATTTCTCATGGTAATGGGAGATGATCGAATTGCTTTACTATGTGTCAAAGTCCCTTTAGGTTCCTTATGTATCACACAAAGGATAGGATAAATATAATCACATTTAATCCTAACAACATCTTTTCTATCATTTATTTATTTGGTACAGGGACTCTCTATGCAGCTTAGACTTGTAGTGATCTTGTCTCAGCCTCACCAGTGCTGGGATTACAGGCATGCACCACCATGCCTGGTTTTGGTGGTTGGGCTGGAACAGGGCAGGCAGGCACAGCATATGGTACCAGGGATTGAACTGAGTCCTTGTGCTTTCCAGGCAGGTGCTTAGATGGCCAAGCTATCTCTCTGGCCCCTAGTAACATCTTTTTTTTCTATTTTAGGGAAGGGTCTATAGGGTGTTCAGGGTCTCACTACTAGATCGGACTCATAGTGATCAACCTGTTTAGTCTCCCAAACATGCATCACCACACCCAGTCTAATATCTTTTTAAAAATGTATTTAGTACAGTGTGTACAGGGTCTCACAACCCAGATTGGACTTGTAGTGATCCCCCTGTTTTCAGCCTTTCAAGCACTGGGATTATAGGTACATGCCACCATACCCAGTCTCAGTCACCATCCCAGTGTACTTTGCAGGCAGGGCCAGCAAGGCACACCAGGGATTGAACCCTGGTCTCTGTGTCTGCCTTCAGACTCCTCTGAGCTATCTGGCCAGGCCCCTAATAACATCTTTTGAGATAAGAAATCTTTTCATACCTGTCTTGAGATATAAAAAAGCAAAGAACAAAGAAGTCAGTTTCTTTCTCAACTGTAGCCAGTGGTAGGACTCCATCCCAGGTAGTCTGACTGTGGAGCTCTTGTTTCACACTGGCACCTACTTCTATCACATTCATTTGAGAGTCCTCAAACTGGTTTTGCTACTTCTACTCTTGACCTAGGGAACTTCTTTACTCTACAACTTGTTCAAAACTCATTCTGTATACAACACAATATTACTTAGTGTAGTCTTTGTGCTGTATTTTATGTCTCTGGACTTATTCCTCATATGCCACTATGACTTTGTACACTTTGGACCTATTTCTCCCTAGTTCTTTCTCCTTCCTCATTCAGAGAGTAGATTATAGGTGCTCTTACAACAGTGAAAAAGCTAGTGATGAAAGTGATGTATAGGACAATCTGCTTGATTGTAGTCATTGTTTCATTATGTATGTATATATAGACAAGATGTATAACTCAAATATATACAATGAATTTTTTTTGTTCTGGTCATATTATATTTTACTAGAAATTTCCACTGGCTTTCTTCTGCTGTAGGTAGAAATTTCAGCTTCCTTTACTTTTTGTTTCCATCTTATGTATTTGGTACAACATTTCACCATGCAGCTTAGACTCGGTTGCCAGCTCAGCATGCCCAGGGGCAGGGCCAGTGTGGCATGTGGTACTGGGTATCAAAACCCGGTCCTTGCACTTGCAAAGCAGGTGCTTAGTTAAGCTTCCTTATCTTTAAGTCTAAATTCCTTGTCCCTTACTCCATGCACAAGATTGTATGGTCTGACCTTGCCTTCCTTCCAGCTCCACCTTGTATATGATTACTGTTACATGGTGTACACCATGTCTGACTGAGACCTGATCAGACCAAGGCTCATAGTATACCCTGCTCTTCCACTAGGGGCCTCACAAACTCACTTGCTCTGCCTGGATTGCTCAGGTCACCCTCCTTGCTTTCTGAATTTCAGGTTATACTGATGATGGCTTTTCTTCATTTTGGATGCCAGTGGCCCTTCTTCTTCTGTTTTTGCTTGATTCATACTTCTTCGACCCTTCCTTTCCATCTTCTTTGTGGCCATCTTTTGCCAAGAACCTTAGGGACCCACCACTCTTTTTTCAACTCGCCAACTCTACTGCAGTTAAGAGAACCTATCGGTTTAACTAAGTGCGGCTATGAGTTTCTGTCAAATCTCAAAATCTTTGCAAGCTTTCAGAAGCTTAGACCTAGAGAACAATGTCTTCAGGAAATCTGCTCAAGAAGTGGATATTCAGCATGACCAACAGTAAGCCCATGCTTCTCTCTTGTCAACTGCTAACTGCCCTGATATTTCCACAGTAAATGGCTTTTCTACCCATTGTGTCACATTTACCAGACATCTCAATGCCATCCTTAGCCTTTCCCTTTTGCTTGCCATATTTTTGATTCCTTTAAAATCAGTCTCTAGGGCTGTGGACATAGCTCAGATGTCTAAGTGCTGCCTGGCAAGTACAAGACCTCTGGTTTGATCCCCAGGCCCATATGCCATGCTGGCCCCACCTCTCTCAGGCCAAGCAGGCCACCAATCAGGTATGTGGCGGTGCATAGCTGTAATCCCACTGCTGGGGAGGCTAAACCAGGAGGATCACTATCAGTCTCAGCTGTGCAATAAGACTGTACCAAACACATATGATTAAAATCAATCTCTAGGATGTTTATTGGCTAAGTCCCATCTTTTCCATTCCTGTTATCTTTGACCTGGTTTGGACATACACCATTTCTCATCTGAAGGTTGCAATCAGGTGGTTTACCCCTTGGTTCATGCTCCATACTTCCTCTAACAAGAGGAGTCAAATCAGAGGGCTTAATTTAGTGTGACAATGCATCTGACAGACGAGAGCAGCTTGCTAAAGCAGAGGTGGTATTCACGTACCATTAGCGATTTGGTGATGCAAAGTTGAGCCTAGTCTTGGCTCCTGCTCAGAGCTGTCATTTCCATTTTGAGGGTGACAACAGTGAAAAAGCAACAGTGGCAGCAGTTGCCACCGCCAGTCCTACAACAACATCCAGAGTTACAGCACTCAGTAAATTTGGCACAATTTGAAATTTACAAATATCTGACTGAGTTCATGTATTCACTTGAAAGTGACTTTCGGAGAGTAGTGGATTTAAAAGAAATCTAATTTTTCCTTACAGGACTCAGCTTCCTTTGGGTACCCATGGTAGCCAGCATTGATGGGGTTATAAACCTTGTGTCCTTTCCTCACTGGTGGTGGACTGGTAAAAAACAAACAAACAAACAAAAACTCAGAGGACTTTCGGTGTGACTTTAAATCTTAAAGTTTGACATAATAATGTAACAAAACTTTAGAGGTTCATTTACTGGGGCGGCTGTGTAGTGAAACCCTGTACCAAATACATACAATTAAAATCAGTCTCTAAAGTGTTTATGGGATAATCCCCATCTTTTCCATTCCTGTTTCCTTTGACCTGGTTCAGATATACACCATCTGTCATCTGAAGGTTGCAAAAGCTATCAAGTGGTTTGCCCCTTGGTTCACTCACCTAAGTGAGAGATGGTTTATTAACCTTTTCAACCAGACCCCTAGTGTTGTGTTGATTCCTGTCCTGATGTGGGCTGTTCCCATGCCTGCATCTCCAGCCTCCAGCCTTTTGTCTGTTTTTGAGCTGTCTTAACACGTTGCCAGTCAAATTTTCATCTTCCTCCTCATCCCTTCCTCCTCTTCCTCCCCTTTATCTTTCTCCTCATCTTTCCCCTCCACCACTGGTTCGTGTTAGCCAAAGTAGACTGAAGTGCTTTCCACACATAGAACCCTAACTGATGCAGAAATAAAATCTTTGCTTCAGAAATGGGAGAACTGTTCTTTGCCAGTAACTTGGTCTAGATCATACAGTGAGTGAAGGACTCAATGTGAACCACAGGGATACCTTTTCATTTTTAGTCTACTATTCTTTATAGCTTAGTGCCCCTGGAAGAAGTGCCTTCAGAACAGAATCTTGCTTTGAACACTAGCTTTCACCATTTCGTTTTCTGTGTGATTTTGAGAAAGTCATTGAATCTCTTTCTAGGCTTTCTTACTTATAAGATCAAAAAAATAATCTAGGGTTGCTGTTTAGATGACATCGTTTGATATTACATAGATAAAATGTGCATTTGTGCATAAAGAGTTACCTCTTTAAAGGTTACTAACTACTACTGTTGTTTCCACTGCATCAACTGGCCTCTTAGGGATACTACAGTTACTTTAAATAGTTTTTAATTTCCAATGGTGAGTAAAGAATACTGTAATTGTGTTATTTTTGTTTTTTTTTTCATTAGCAAATATGTCCAATTCAAATATCCAAAATGCCCCTTCAACAGTTTACCAGGAAGAGTGTTTGATAGTTGATAGTTTATTCTCTTTTCTTTTACTCTGAAAAATAATCATTTAAAAAGATGGCTATTTTCTTTTTTTTTTTTTCCTAAGCAATGAAAAGAACATCAAAGTAGAGTGTTTGACAAGGGGACCAGTTGGTTCCATTCAGAGTCACATCATGAATTGTTCATCTTTGACAGAAGGAACAATTCATTACATTTTGTTTATGTAGCACCTCCTGAGGGCCCGTTTCTAAGTGGTTCACAAAAGTCTTGTTCTCACTGGAACACACGTGGCCTTCAGGCTTCCAGGGGCTGGAGATCATGTGTGCAAATAAAATAAACTCACCCTGAAGGCCAGTAATTTAGATTAATAAAGAGCTATGTTTATAAAACTGTGAAAAAAAATCCTACCCAGAAAGTCAAATCCAATTTTCTCAGGCTGCTCAACTATTTCTAAACAAGACCTGATGAAGAATGTCCTGAGTTTGGGAATACAAAATACGGAGAAAGTCTACGTAGTCCTGAGATCTTGGGAACTATTTTTGTGATCCATTTCTTCCTCCCTCAAAGAGGCCACTCACAGATGGATGCAGTTTGAATATATAAAAATCTGAATTAAGTGAGGCTGGCGCTCTCCATCTGTCTATCCATCCATGTATCCATTCATCTTTGCATCTTTTACACAACTGTGTACTTATTTTACACATGATGATCAACAATGGCAGGCTGGAAAGCCTGTGGTCTCCTCATGGTCTCTTGCTGTCTCCCCAGAGATCTCACAGGGCCAGGGCCCTCACCCGCTGTTAACCCCAGTCCCACTGTGACATCCTGACTTTCTTCCCCTTTTCCTCCAGACTTTTGATGAGTAGGATCAGAAAGGAAAACCACAACATCAACTCAAATAGCTGAGGAAAGACGAGGGGGGCAGAAGGGCCCTGGGAGTGTGTGGCTGTGTGAAGATAACACTTGCCACCAGGGCTGCAAGCAGGGAGCACATATCTCCCCTCAGGCTGCCTTCCCACTGGTGCTTCCTGACCAGGCGTGGGTCAGTTTTGCTGTCCTCATGAACATCTCGACTTGCCATTTGTGGGGCTGTGGGCTCTGAGACATCTTTGTAAACTCTTCCTAGGAACCATGCGCTCATTTGTTGAGCTCCTGTACTGGCTTTCATTATTCTCATTCATTTCTGGATACTTCCCTCACTTGAGTTCAATTAACATCTCCAACTCTGTGATCCCAAATCTTCCCCCTGGACACTCCCACCCTGCTCCTGAAGTTGACCTGTCCTGAAGCACTCTACTTTTGCATTTCCTATTTCAGGTAATAAAAACCTTCTCACGCAAGGGCCTGGGTTCAATCCCTGGTTCTGCAAAAAACAAAAAAAAAAAACCCAAAAACATCCTCTGCTTAGTATTTATTACTTATTTTTTATTAATTTTATTGAGAAACAAATAGCAATGAGACAGTTTCCAAACTGATTAGTAGGACAGCAGACAGGATATCCTGTCCAAACACTGCAAGTATAAATCTTTTTTCTCATTGAATTAAGAGAAAGTAGCTGCAAATCTATCCTATTTTGCATATACAGATACAAAATTGTCCTTCATTTGTATCCCCTATTTTTTGTTTAGTTTTTTCAGAGATGGGTATTCCATTGCCATTTAAATATTGTAGGTGTGTGAATTCAGCAAAATAATCCAATATAGTCCAGTAGTCCATAATAGTAGTGGGTTATCTGTAGGACTCGCAATGTCATGAGTTGTTGACCTGAGCCTTCCACAGCTCAGCATATTAATATAGCTTTATTTTTTATTTCTTGTTTTTATACTTTTCTGCTGCATGGTTAAGACCAAGATAAAGCAAGACCTATATAGCAAGAAATGTAACTTTTGTATCTGACAAGGTCGGTCAAATCCCCTTAGTATTTCTGCTTGTCAAAATTAATTGAGTGGTTACCTACAAGTTTTAAACATTTTTGTATCTAATATAAGGTAATGTGCTAAATGTGGGTGTCCAAATATTCTAATTTTCATGAAGCTTTCAATCCTTGATGATATAGTTGTGTGTGTGTGTGTGTGTGTGTGTGTGTGTGTGTGTGCATGTGGAGGGCATAGAACAGCAATGAGAATGCTTTGATACCTGTAGCTGGTCCTGTAAACAATCAGCATAGAAAAGACAAGTGCAGAACTTAGAAGGGTGGGTGCTTAGTGGGCTAGGATGCTTTGTAGAGGAATTCAATGGATTCTGTCTCTTCTTCTACATTACCATAACATGCTGTTGCTGTTGGTCCTTCCTTATGCTCAGGGGCTCTCCCCATCATTCTGCCCCTGCCCAGATCTTGTCACCTCTCAGGCCCTCAAATCATAGCTCCACTACTGCTTCCTTGAAAGCTTTCTCAGTGATGCAGGTACAAGAAATCAGACTCTCGCTATGTTTTCTTTTCCAGTGTAACTCTACCTTCTCTTCTTGGAGTAGCATGTTTTCACACAGCTGCTACCCTTTCAGAGGGTGAGTGCCAGGTGCTTTCTAATTTCTCCCTGTAGCCTTCCTGGCTCCAGCACCCACCTCTAGCCTCACCGTGCAGCACACTGTTGTGTGTGTTTGTGTAGAGTCGCAAGGTATATGTACATGTTCCCTAGCTCCCTTTCTCCCTCACATGTGACCAGTGAGATGCTGTTGCCTGTAATGGGAGAGACAGACTAGCACTGCCTGGACCTCAAAGTGATTTTGTTACTGGTTACCACAAGGCCATTTCTAATCCAGTACCTGGCACAGCTCAGTAAATGTCTCTGGAATGAATGTATTTAAGGGGGAACATATGGATGAACAAGAACTGCTTTTCTACTAATGGTTACTATTGCTAGCATTGCTTTAATCTTAGATGCACTTTAAAAATGTTGCATATTTGATATTATTTCCTTGGAAAAGTAAAAGAATAAGAAAAATAGGGAGCATATTTTTAAGGTGTATGCTTTAGGCTGTGTGCTCTCTACATGCTCTTATAGAACAGTGCTTTACTATTCTGTTGGTTGTAGGAGGTCCTCTTAATATCTTTGCTTTAGAGTTAAAGCTATTTCTGAAGTTTACAGCAGTCCTGAAAGTCATTTTAGTAATATGCAGCAGAGGGGTGGTTCAGCTCGCCTTAATCCCAAACCAGGATTTTCAAGGGCCAGTCTATAAAATCTGAATTCATTGAAAGCTGAAATGAATCTGGCTAATGATTCAACCATTAATGACACTCTAGTGTTCAGTGACACTGTTATCACAGGCCCCAAACCTTTCAACTGTCATGGTGAAAGGAGTCTCAAACCTATTGGATATGAATTTATTATTTCTATATTTCACATATTTGAAGAAATGAGTTTTCTAAGGAATGAAGCTGACTCCTCAGCTCCCTTGGGGGAGAGCGTGTGCCACTCTGGACAGTGTTGGTCCATTAATATCTATGGGACATCAGTTCTCTCCACAGGCTCTGTTTGTCTCTGGCCACCATCAATAAAGCCCTTTAAGCAAATCTGTACATTTGGGGGCCGGCTGGTGAGGCACGTGCCATGAAGCACCCCTTTCCTGATAATCAGACTCTTGTAAGCTGCACTGAATGAGACCCTTTCTCTGGGGACCAGTATATGTTTGTTTGTTGGCATGGTCCTAATGACTTAAAGGAAAATGCCGGAAACCGGTCTTGTACTCTTCCATGAAAAGAACATTGGCCCTTTGTTCCAGCCATGCATTTGCAGAATGGCTTCTGAGTAAGTTGTTGGAATTCCTCATGGTTTATATGTCTTTGTAAGCTCTTGGCATTGAAGAAGCCAGGTTTTTCTTTTGCCTTTTTCTTTCCACTGAATCCAACATTGTATTGAACACATTCTTGCTCAATTTTGATAAAACCAACAACTCACAATTCCAAATTGGGTGGAAAAAGTAGAAACATGAGTAACATTTGATGTTGGTGTAGGCTGTTTGGCATTAAAAGGTTAAGAATGTGGATATTGTGGCCAGAGCTCCTTTCTCACTGTTATTATCCTACATTCTCTTTGTTCAAGAATAGTATCACATTTGTTATATGAACTGGAATGCTATTGAGATGTTCAGTGCTTAAAATATTCTCTGCACATCCATACACAGTGCACCTTTTGATTTTCTTCAACAGAGATTTTAGCCGACTTAGAAAGAACAAGGGAGAGAGCTGAGTGTTTACAGACTGATAGCAAATGGGCTGAGGTGAGCAATCTACTGTCCTTGTAGTCAGTGTTTCAGATAAAAAGAAAGTTCTTCACACTTCTTATCCTCACACTCTTTGTACATGATGAGAGTTGTAAGTCTATTTATACTACGTGATGGGAATTAAATAAGATATCGCCAATTGCCCAATAGGATGGTACCCAAGGTGCTGAACAAACATCTTCCTCACACCTTCCTCCACTGCTTTGTCTTCTTTGAGCTATAAGTGCCCAGCCTGGCAAAGAATGCAATATTTGAGCTGTACTGGTTAAGGTAGTCATTCCAAAGTACACCACTGGGTGGGTTTGGAAAATAGACACTTATCTTCTTATAGTTCTGCAGGCTAGATATCTAAGACCAAGGCATTGGCAGGCTTCTTAGTTGCCCCTCCTTGGCTTGCAGATGGTTTTATCTCTCTGTGATTTCACCCTTCTGTGTCTGAGTCCTCATGACCTCTTTTTATAAGGATGTTAGTTATATTGGATTAAGGCCCAAGCTAATGACTCATTTGAACTTGATCACCTTTCACTGTCATTCTTGCATCACCAGATTCTCTGAGCAAGCAGTGTGTGAGTGGTACTGGGTTTTCTGCTCCAGTTTTTATCAGGCTTAGGTCTCAACAGGCACCAGCCAATTAGATGGAGCATCCTTTGTAGCCACAATGCTTCTGTCACTGTTTCGTTCTGGACTCATGATCATCATGACAAGTCTGTGACAAACACTCCAGGGTGGTGGGTTTTGTTCGCTATTGCATCCAGGATAATATACAGGAGATGTAAAACGAACAGAACAATACAGAGACGTGTAATCCTACAGCTCAAGGAGCTGGTGACCAGCTAACTCTGTGCCAGGTGCAGAGTAGGTCTGCTATCAATGCTAATCTAATGAGCCAGCTGTTTTCAGAGCATTATTTTGGGGAGAGGGCGGACTTGAATGAGCTGTACAGGCAGGAGTGATAATAATTCTCCATGGGCTGGGGCATCTGCCACTTCGCCCACGAATATGTCCCTAAACTGCCAGGCTGGGGCTGTGTGTGCATTTCTGGATGCCCAGAGGCGGCTTTGCAAAGAGAAGCAAACAACACCATCTATTCATGAGGTTGCCGGCCCAGCCTGCCAGGGCCCACGAGGGATTTGGACTCAGAGAGCTATTGAAAGTAAGCCACAAAGACACGTTTTCTCCCCTGCTGCCTGGAGTGAGGACAGTGCACAAGAAGGGGGTGTTTGTATCAGCCGGCAGCCGGCAAATTCTGTCAAAGCAGCTGAAGGAGAGAAGTCGTCAAAATGCCCAGAAAAACAAGCAGAGTGGTTCAGGCACTGATAGAAGATAAGGGGCCCGAGAGACACAGTGGGCCCTTCTCTGGTGCTGGCAGCCGTGCTCTGGCCACGGCCTGGGCCTGCAGGCAGGGAGGATTTCTTTTTTTCCTTCAAGAAAGAATTTATGTCAGAGAAGGGGAGCAGAGTGTGTGTGGTATGAATAGTGACTGGCAAATTAAAATCTTTGGTGTGAAGACAGAGGCTGGATTGCAATTGGCCCTTTGTTCTTGTGGGGGAGATGATGGGAGACTGGCCCTCCTCTTTGGAACTGTTCGGGATATGCTTCAGTGTCCTCCTTGGTGCGCCCCTGAGGTTCCTGCTCCTGATCCCCCACCCTTGTCAAGGTATTGAGATTGAACTCAGGGCCTTTGTACTGAGCTACTTGTCAACACTCTATTTTCTATTTTGAGAAAAAGTCTTGTTAAATTAACCAGGCTGAGCGATAACTTGCCACCCTCCTGCCTCAGCCTCCAGGGTGCTGGGATTACAGGTGTGTGCCATCACAGCTGGCTTGTTGTTGTTTATATTGTTACAAGTGGAGTTCAAGGTGGCTTCCTGTGCATCCATCCCATCTCATTTCTCGGTGCACTCCCTGACTTCCTTACTGCTGCTCACTTCATGCCCTCATCCTGGAGGCAGTGTCTTCAGTTCTCCTCTGGCATGTCCAAAAGGCAGCTCAAGTTGAACACAGGCAAAACAGACTTTGATACTTTCACCCCCCACCCCACTGATGACCTCCATCAGAGGAGCTCCTGAGTTTTCACTATGGAGAGGGGCAAAGGAAGCCATCCACATTAATGAAAAGGGGTTGCAGGAGCTAAGGATTTAGAGTCAGGCTGTTCATACCACTGTGCAGGTGGGCACACGAAGCCCTGGGGAGGGCTGGCTGCTGAGAGGGAAAGGAAGAGCCGCTCCTCCAAAGGCTCAGAGGAAATGATGTGGTGTCTCTGGGCTTTCTCTGACTGGTGTTCCTGATGTGTGTGTAATTTGTGCGGAGATGGTGGTGTCATTCAAACCAGCTGAATCCCATTCTTTTCAGGAAGAGTTTAAGTTTTCTTTCCATCTGCATCCTTGTCTTCTTTTGTTTCTTCTTGCACTCCTTTCTTTTCAAGGCAAGGTCATGCAATCTTGTCCTGGCTGTTCTCTGACTCTCGGGCTCAGGAATTGTCCTCTTTTAGCCTCCAAGGCAGTTGAGACAAGCTCATGCTACTCAGCACTGCAAGCATTTGACTGAAGGCATGGTATGTGCTCACCAGCATCAACCAAGGGACAGCTCTGGTACACGGAGGCTCCCTGAACTCACAAGAGTTCTGCTTCTGCTCTTCAGAGGCGAACGCTGTCAGAGCGGGCTTTGGGCACCAACGGTGGCTCAGGAGAGGTTCACCTAGGCTGGCTTGCAACCAATAAGGAATGCTTTTTCTTTTTTCCTTTTAAAACATTTTTTTTTTTTTTCAAAAGGAAGATGAAGTCATCACAGTAATCCCAGAACACACATTTACAGAATCTTCTTTGAGGTCAGCAGACAGAAGACATGAGGGAGGGCAGTTCAGGGCAAGAAGTCAGCTGCTTGACGCTGACAAAGGATCTCTGACAAAACTAAGCAAAAAAGGTGATATAAATGAAGGACCATTTTGTATCTGTATATACAAAATAGGGTAGATGTACATCTACTTTCTCTTAATTCAGTAAGAAGACAGATTTGTACTAATAGTGTTTGGACAGAATATCATGTCTGCATCTTGGACTATGCATGACTACTTCAAAGACAACAATATGCAATGTATTAATTGTTGCAACTCTCCTACCAACCTGTTTTGAAGCTGTCTCATTGCAATTTTTTTCTCAGTAAAATTAATAATAACAATAAAAAAGAAGTCAGCTGCTGTAGGGAAGGGAACTTACATGGAGTTCAGGAGGCAGATGACATTCTATGTGGTCTGAGCCCGTGCAGGTGGTGGAAGGCTCTCAGATGTGCCTGCAGCTTGATAGATGATGAAGGAATCAGAGTGTCGCTCTCTCCTTTTCCTTCTTTTCCCTAAGCCATATCTAACACTTTTCTTGGTCTAGTGTTATTTTAGTATAGCTAAAGCTTTTATTTCATTTTTTCTAACTAGTATTGTAGATTATAAAACTTAAGTACATTTGACTAAAACATCAAGTATGTTCGGCTAAAAAAATAACCGGTTAAAAAAGTTATTTTTTTCCCCTAGAATAAAGTGCTATTAAGGTTTTTATGGATCTCTCAATAGTTTTATTTTATTTTATTTTATTTTTTTGTGGAACCAGGGATTGAACTCAGGCCCTTGTACTTGCCAGGGAAGCACTTATTCCACTGAGCCATCTCCCTGGGCCGTAAGAGGATTTTTTTTTTTTTTGATGGAACCAGGGATTGAACTCAGGCTGCTGCACTTGCCAGGCAAGCACTTATTCTACTGAGCCATCTCCCTGGCCCCAATAGTTTTAGATATATATATATAAATGTACAATTTTTTTTTATGTAAGTCATACTTTAAATGATCATCTAACTCTTGTGGTTCATTTAATGAAATAACACAGTCTTTACTTTTAGATGGTAGAAATCTGCTTCATACTTTTCAGCAGCTGCAGAGCTTTCTGTAATGTTTAGTCAACCTTCTTTTGTTTTCAGTGATATTTTATTAAAATTTGCATCAGCAAACACCATTATACATATTTCTTTGCATACATATCTCTACAGAATATTTCAGAAAGTGGTATTTCTTGGTTAAATGGTATGTTATGTACATTATCATTTTTTAAGAGAGATTATGAAATTATCTTCCACAGAGGGTGTGAGGAGTTCCTCTAACACCAAATAGCTATTTCTCACTCTCTTGTTGACACTGAATACTAGCAGAATTTCCTTAATTAATTATTTCTGTGGTTGCTTTGAACCTGGGCCTCATGCATGTTATGTGCTCATTCTGCTGTTGAACTGTACTCTGACACAGACTGTACAATTTTGCTACAAGCACAGACTGGCATCTCATTATTTTAATGTGCATTTTTAAAAATGTAAATGAGGTAAAGTCTTGGTAGATGTGTATAAACTGTCTCAAAGTTTGTTCTCTCAAGTGCTTGTGTCCATCCTTTGTTTCTGTTGGATTTTATACCTTGTTTCTGTTGGTTTTTGACCATGTGTTTGTGGCAGGTAGGCTTCCCCAAGTGTTAAGTGATCTTCAAATCCTTGTATGCACCACCTTGAGTCACTCCCCTCTTGAATATCAGAGGAACTAATTGACTGACTTGCAAAACTTCAGCACCACAAAAGTGATGAGATGTACTGGGTTTTGTGTCTTTGGTACTTTTTCTTCAATGCTAATGTATTCTCTTAGTTCTTTCTCTGCTGCAGCCTAGCTGTCATGTAAAGGTTTTCCTGAAAGACAAACTGTGTCAGGCAGAGACCCTGGAGGAAAAGTCAAGTGCTCGGGCTGATGACTGCTGGAGATGCCAGCATAGGCATGTGTCTGGGATGGGGTCTCCCCGCCTCACTCAAGCTTAGTGAGGACTGCAGTCGAGATGGCTTCTAGACTGTGAAGATTAGAAAGATTAGGTAAAGAAGAGGTAGGTTATTTCTTAATGTTTATAATTACAATTTCCTCATAGTGTACCATACAGGGAGTCCAAAAAAGTACCAGGAGGTGAAAGAAACCTGCATTCAGTCTCTGATTCTGTTGCTTATAGTCCTTGGATCCTTAGGCACGTCAGTTAACTAAACCTCAGTTCCTTGTATTGCAAGGATTAATGAGTAAATACTTAGCACAACTCATGTATGCCATTAAAGAACAAATTAAGAGCAGCTTGCCAGGGCAAAGCCCAACCTTCTTAAAGTTATCAGTACTCTCAGGATGGAGATGGTGAGATTTTGTAGCCTGAATGAAATTAAAATGTTATTGTAAATGAAAGTACGCTAGTTTCTTAGACAATGGTATCTGAACTGGAAGGCTCAACACCATCGTTTTACATTCTTTATTTTGTAAAATATTTAACAAGATTTTCCTGAATATGTTTTTGTATCTTCAGGTAACAGAAGAGAAAAACAAGTATCAAAAACACAATGACCTGCCCAGGATATGAGCACTGAACAGCTCAGTCAGGATTTGCACCTTCTTCTACTCAGTTCCAAGTCCCTTGTTTTCTCCAATTCTCTACATTGCTCCATCCAATTAAGACAAATACCATTCTTGCAACATATTAACTTATAATCAGTAAGGGTAATTTCTAAATTCATTGTTTGTCCTCCAGCTCTTTCATTTTAAGTTGTGCATAGGTTTCCCTTGTAACACAGAATCTTGCTGTGTTCATCACTTTGAGGTTGAGCAAATCAGGCAGAAGTTGGAACGATTTAACTTCAGCATTCACAGGTCTAGAATAGCTAGTTATAAATTTCTTCCCATCCCTTCCGCTGAACACTCTTTGGAAAAGAAAGGCTCGCAACTTGATCCTGCCTCTTCCTCTTTGATTCTCCTTGCATTCTTGTTGGATTAGGGGTGTCCAGTTTCCTAGGGAGGAGTACAGACATCCATGTAAGTGAGGAAAGTGTAAGCCCCTTCAGTAAACGCCTCAATGGGAGTTTTTATGGAATATATTTTCACCTCATTGAGCTTTTTATTTCACTGAGATTCTTTCATCCATGCAGGTAGGTAAAGAAAATGGGAAAATGATGGCAGAGAAAAGAAGAGCTTTAGGGGTTTGGTTTGAAAAGAAAGAGAAAGCCTAAAGAATCTGTCCACACATTTGCTTATTATAAGGTCTAACAAGCCATCAGACTAGTAACAAAAGCACAAAAAATTGTATCATTGATTAGCACTGTGGGGTATAATACAGACCATTTATTAAGAGAACTAAGCAATTTATTTAGCTATTCATTTCATCATTGATCACCATTGATTTATTCACTCTGTTGTTTGAGCATCTATATTTGAAGTCCTGTCTTCACAGCAAGTGAAACCTGTATTTGATAGGTTAATCAAAAAGTTAAAAAAATGGAGTTCACTGAACAGAAGTATTCACATATATTGAATGCTTTTAGAGCTCATATTTTAAGCCCATCTTCTGCTATAAGAACAAGTTATTTGTATATTGATTTTCCTCATTCTTGCAAAAACAGGACAACAAAAGCAACAATAGTTCACACCATTGCCCCTCACCCATATTTCCAGTTCTAGTTTCTTTAAAATGGACCAGGAAGTTAAAGATACTCTTTGGAAGCAATTTGATTTTAGACTTCTATCTTTAACAATTTTTCCTGCACTTTATGATTGTTTTGTCCACAACTAATTCAATAAAGAATTTTTGTAACCAATATGTTTTTGTCACAAATGTAATCAAGAGATTGAATTTTATTTTAACTCCAATTTTTGAAAATTTTATTGAGAAACAAACAACAATGAGTACAGTTTCAATAATTGATACATTGTACATTGTTATCTTCTTAGTGGTTATCCATAGTACAAGATGCAGACAGGATGTCCTGTCCAAACACTATTCTTTCTTCTCACCAAATGAAGTGAAAATAATTGTGTATCTATCCTAACCATATACAGATACAAAATGGTCTTTTCTTTGTATCCCTTTTTTTGTTTTGCCCTATCAGAGATGGGTATTCCATTGGCATCTAAATACTATAGGTTCATGAATTGAGCAAAACAATCCAACTTGACTGTTCATAGACATTGCTAGTGGCAACCAAGAGAAGACCTCTGGGTTTGACACGTTCATCAATCCAAGCTAGATGGAAAATTTTAGTTTTTAAGGGGACATTCTGGGCATTAGAAAGAATTTCAGCTTCATAAAGTATTGACTAAATATAGCTTAATTGAATTCAAGGTCAGGACAAGGCTTTATGCTAAAAGGCTAAGTGGATATTAAGAAAATATTTAGAGTGTGAAGATATTAAAAAAAGTATTTGGACAAATATTGACTGTAACTTTGATTGTGTATCACCTATAAATGGAACTGTAAACATTAAGAAAATGATAGCTCCATCTATACAATGGAATGACATAAGGCAAAAATATGCTCATTGTAATGGAAATATATTTATTATAAAATATTTAGTGTGAAAGTGCTTATGAAATTTTAATGAAAATATGTGCAGAGAAAGATCAAACGTTCAGTGTGTTATCTCTGAGTTCAAGGCAATCACTTCATTTTTCTGCCTCTTTTTTGTTTTCCTGTTTTTTGTCTCTATATGAACAGATTTTTTTTTCAGGAATTAGTATATATTGCTCTCATAATGAAACCAATAAGAGAACAGTAAAAATGTATTGCTTTTTAATGCTTTTTTTCCTTTTTTACAGTACCAGGTATTGAACCCAGCGCCGTCACATTGAGCTATATTCTTGTGTTGTCTTTACTTTTTATTTCAAGACAAGGTCTCACAAATTTTCTTAGACTGGACTAGAATTTTCAGTTTTCTAGTCTTAGCCTCCCACAGTGCTGGAATTATAGGATATGCTACCATGTGCTTTTAATTATTAATTCCTTTATTGCTGGTGATAATTATTGATCCCAGACCCTTATCACTTTATTCATGTATCCATACTAATTCCCAGCTCCAGCTCACATTTTCATTATTAAAGATGTAAAATAAACAGCAAATTCAACTGCAGTCAGAGAGAAGGAAGCCCTATGCCAAAGGCCAGGATGGGGAGGAGGTCTTATAACCCAAGATGAGACTTGAATAGAAAGAAAAGCTGTGGGCAGATGGGAAAACATTTTTGGAGCAACTGGTCTTGGGTGGTAATGTATATTATCTCTTTAATCAGCATCAAGATCAGATAAAGTAGATGCTAGCACCCCCCCCAATTTAGGAGGAAGAAATCAAGATGGATAGGTTAAGTGACTATGTCAGCAAAAATCAGCAATCTTGAAGATGAACATTTGTTTCGTGGCAGTGGGCAACTGTTGCCGCTGGATGGTTTCATCAGGTGATGGAGCTCACTGTTATGGCTTGGGATGTTTGTGCCGGGTCAGAGCCTGTATTGGGAGCTCTATGCAGCCACGACTGTGTCTTTAGTTGCCACTCTCTTGACAGAGAATGTGACAGAAACTAGGCTCCCAGCAAAGCTGCTGATGGATTGAATCTGTATTAAGGATCAGTAATTCCTGCACCTTTAACATCACAGATTGTTCAGAGGGACTGTGTAAGGTATTAGGCTTGCCACAGCCTGACAAACTGTACAACCATGTACTTGTGTCTGTGGTTTGTATTTCTAAATATTTTCCTTTGTTGGCCTTTTTTGGAGCCAAATAATTTTTTTTTGGGAAATACCAATCACACTCCTGAAAGAGATTTAATCTATAAATTTTGGAAAGCACAAGGAAAACATATAGAATTTATTTGCTCTTAGGCTGAGTTCTTTTTTTTTTTCCTCTTGGACTGATTTTTTTTAAGATGCCTTATGCTTTATTTTTAACGCAAAAAATGGGAACCTGAAGGCTTCTTAAAGGATATTATTTTGAAATGTTTCAGAGCCATCTCTTAGTTTAATCAAACTAATGGATAAATTGAGACACATGAGGTAACATCTATGTGTTATTAGTTGCATAGGAATTTATCACTATCCCTTAATGGAAATCTTAGGAAACACTAACTTTTCTACTTCTGTGATTGAACTACATAGCTGATTGTGCTTTTACAGAGCTGGGGGAGGTTGCTTGGGCATTTGGAGATGTGCTGTATTTTCACAGAAAGTTGTTCATCAAAATGTTAATCTCTTTCCAAAAACTAGTTTTTTCTTATCCTAGTGGCAAGAACACCATCCTCTTGTCAGTTGCAGTGGCTTTGAAGCTGACAGTGATATCTTTTACCTGTCTGAGTTGTAGTGAGCTTCTTTCCCTTCACCAACTTCAGTTTCTGTAATTTTTAACACAGAAGCCACAGAATCACCTTGCAGGACCCTGAAGTGGGGGTCAATGAACACAACTGTATCTGCCTGGTTTCATGCTTCACTCAATTACCCTTGGTAAATGTAATAATTTTCTTTTATCTGTTTCTGAAATTTTATGGTTGTCTATGAATAGACCTTTCCAAAGAGAAGATTATTCTTTACTATCAGAGTATGAAATGATTTTATGGGAGTTAAGTGGTGACTCAAAATGACTTCTGTGCCTGAGATGATTTTTGGATCATAGATGTGATTTCATATTTTAGTGCTGTATAAAGAACCCATGAAGCCCTACAGAATCCTGAGCTCACAGGGCAATGTCAGATACAACTTTAGAAAACCGAGGCACATTGAACCATGACCAGCCCAAAGACTCCTACCTGCTTTCATGAAATGTAGTGTTCACATTGCATCAAAGGAGGCAGGTCTACAACCTGAGATGTTATCTAATCCTTACAAAAATGGCTTTGGGAGGAACACAGACCCTTCCTCATGTGTCTGAGCCTCTGGAACAATAAACCTCTTTTGAATTTTAGGCACCTAGTGGAGTTTATCAGTATATTTGTTCTTTTCTCAACCAGTGTATACAGGGAGCATAAAATAACCTCATGAGAGTTGAGAAAGTCAAGATTTCCAAAGCCCTAATGGAAGGCAGACATGTTTCCAATTGCTCTCCATTCCAAAGAAACTATCTTGGAACCAAAGATAGGTAGGACACTCTTGTCATTCATTCATGCATTCATTCATCAAAAGAGCTCACTGAAGCCAGACAATGAATTTGACACTTTGTAATGTACAGAAGTTATAAAGATGAACAGAACATATCCCTTACCAAGAGAGAATGCTGGCTGTTCTCAATTTTTCTTAGAGCCCTATTAGGGTCTCTTATTCTAAGCTTTGGAAGAAGTTTGTTGGACAGGTCACACTGCTTATCACCTACTGAGATTAAGAAGATTGCTGGAAGACCTGGTAGCCATCCTAGGAAAAGACAACCTCCTTACTTCTCATTACATGGAAATGACTAGAGCTGTGGTTTCTGTTCTCACTTCTACATGTGTTCACATTTGCATCATCTAAATTGCTCAGGGCCTCTCATGATCTCTCTCCCCTCACAAATCAATTCCACTTTTCATGAGCTTTAATTTTTTGCTAAATATTTCATAGAAGAGATGGATGGCAAAGATAAATGATACCACACATGACCAATCAAAATATTTAGTATAAATTTTTCCTCAACTATCATCTTTTTCTCAAAACTCTACTCTTGGACAAATGCACCTCAAATGTTTCCCTCTCCCTTTCCATCTTGCTCAACCTTTCCCTTTCCCTCTCTCCCTCTCCCTCTTCCTGTTTCCCTCTCCCTGTCCTTGTCCCTCTCTCCCTCTCCCTCTCTTTCTTCTTCCATCTCTCCCTGTCTCTCTTGTTCTCCCTCTTCCTCTCCCTCTCTCCCTCTCCCTCTTTCCATCTCCCTCTCTGCCTGTCCCTGTCCCTGCCCCTTTCCTTCTCCCTCCGTCTCCCCAGATGCATTGATTTCAGTTCCTTTTTCTGGTCATTCCATCCCTTTACATTCTTTCCACATTTGACCATGTAACAACCCTCTAAATGTGGAATTAAAGATGAATACATTTTCCTGCAAAAAAATGAGTTTATTTTTCTGTTTAGAGATGGGTAATGTTTGGCAGGAGAGATCAAGTCACTTATAAAAGATTGAGCATCTGCCTCAGGACTCTTCCCTTTGGTTCCCAGAACCTTTAGCCCACCACTAAAGTGCCATTACTTTGACCTTTCTGTAGAAGTTAGTTTTAGTAGACATGGGGAACCATTGCAAAGTCATCCAGGAGCAGGGATCTCTGTTGGGCAAATACTGTTCCCTGTTAACACTTAAAAGATGCTGTTCTCACATTAGTTGTCTCCTCCAGGAAGCTGTTTTTTCAGTGAACAATGAAGTCCTCTTTTTCAATATATCTGGGGAGGATGGCAGGCAATGAAGATGTTCATGTTCTGTTGGTTTACTACCGTAGATGTTGATGTCCAGATAAAAGAGGATTCCTCAGTGCTGCATTTTGGAACTTACCATCAGCTAGCGTCTCAAGGCTGGGTCAAAATTCTTTGGGTCAGTCATCAAGAAGGCTATTATTTTAGAGTTTTTTTTTTATGCCAAAGGCAATTTTCTTGAGACTCAGAATCTCTGGTCTAGAAATATTCCAGATCTTATTGATCTTTTTTATTCAAGGTGGTGGTGGTCATGGGGGACACAGAATGGGATACAAGACAGATAGGATGGAACAAGTTGGAAGAGCACTTTGAAGACTTGAGGAATCATTCCAATTGAGCATTGATCTGTGTGAGGCACTGTTCTAAGCACTTGGAATTTATTGTTAAACAAATGATCAAAACACCCTCTCTCCCGGAGCATTTATGCTAGTGGGGCAAGGAGGTAATATGATGAATAATTAAATTATGCAGAATTACAAGTTACAGAATGTGAAGTAACAAAAGTACTAGTGAAATAAATTTCATTTTTAAACTTGGCCCCGAATTTTCAAGTGAATGGATCTTCATTTGCTATGGTAACCTCTGTGAGACATGTGAAGCATTAAGGCTAACACATCATGGTGGGACTTCACTTTCTAGATGACCTTCAGGTCAGGAGTGGTCATGTGTCAGCCAGTGAATGGGAGAGGAGGTGATATGAGCTTCTTCCTGACAAAGGACTTCAGGGTAATCACCATGCCTTCTTCTGCTGCATGTTCTTGAGGGTGGGCCTCCTTTGGCTTATAGCTCTGGGTAATACTGATGAACAGAGCTGCCCTTCAACTCCCAGTCTATGTGCAGCAAGAAACAAGCTTTTATTCTATTCTATACTTTCTGGCCTGACTCCACTAATACAGGGATTTTACTGTTCACTTAATTCAAATAGTCTTCAGAAATTGATTCTATTTCTACAAGCAACTGGAAAGTCATTTATAAGGGGTGGTAAGATAGCTCAGCAGACTAAGTGCCTGCTTAGGTAAGTACAGGGGCTAGGGTTCTGTTCTTCATACCACCTGCCACTGCAGTCCTGCCCTTAGATGCACTGAGCCTGCAACTGAGTCTGGGCATGGTGGCACATACCTGTAATCTCAGTGCTGTAGAGGCTGAGTACAGGAGGATCATTACAAGTTCAAGCTGTTTAGTGAGACCCTGCACAAAACAAAACAAAGGCTAGAAAAATAACTAAAATAGACTAAATGCAATGATAAAATGGTAAGTTAGAGAAACTTGAGAAACTCAGTATTTTATTTTATCCAAATCAAGAAAGATGAAACTTTTTTTATTGTTTTAGTTATATATTAGTGACTAAAAGCCTAATATATTGAACACTATAAGAATGTGTTTGAATAGCTGTTTTTTTTTAAAGAAACCTCTGGAGTCAGAAACACTGTATTTGAGTCTTGGTCTTGCCGCTTGCCAGCAGAGAGAGAATGGCCAGGTGATTACCACTTTGCTAATTACCACTTTGCTAAACTTTGGTTTGCTCCATAGTCAAATAGATATGGTACTATATTACCCATGAGACACCAGGGCTGAGAAGATTAGAGGAGGAAATGATTGGGTGCAAGATGGTAGATGATACAGATTAACAGCGGTAGTAAGGATGATGAAATTGGGCTGGTAGTTGTATCGGCTGCACTCCTGCAAACTGGCCTGGCTCTTCACGATCACATGGGCAAATGGTGAGAGGATAAAAAAATAATGTTAAGAAACAAAATTTTGGGTCAGGTGGAGCCCTCTCTGTTGATTAGAAGAAAGGAACTGTCCAAGAACCACAGAGCATTTGTTTATTCACTCAGGAGGTTGATGTGAGTTTCAACATCTCTGCCTAGCAACCCATTTGCCAGTGGGAGCAGCTTGTTTTTTGGCTCTAGGAGCTCTCCATGTTCTCCTGCCAACTTTGTCTTAGCCCTGCACATGGGGTTGATTTCCAGCTTCAGCTCCTCCTTTCACTGCACTCTGAGAATGATCTTGTTCTAGTAAGCAGCAATTTAGGCAAGTTCAGTTACGTACAAAATAGCACAAAAACACAAATCACATGGCTTGCAAAACTTTTGGTGTGCTTACCTGAGATTGATTCTGAGAGAATTTGTTTAAAAAATTGTTCCAGGCTTATTATTAGACATAGATTCATGATTATGGAATGGCGACTTACATAAAAGCAATGATGTGTGGTTAAATATTACCTAGGGACCTACAAAATGATTGAAAGCCAACCCTACCCCCACTTCTATTGACCATGTACAATTTCCTAGCTCTTTTAGACATTATATACCATTTCTCAAAGCTACAACAAAAGTATGAAATATATATATTTGATTGCATGTGATGTTTTGTTTTTCTTTATAACTCTCTCTGAACTTTAATGGGATTTGTACTTTTATATCTTTTATTCTTAAGAAAAAACTGTATGGCCATTCTTTCTCTTCTGTGAGGTGTGGAAAACTAATGTGGATGTGATGCAAATGGAGGAAATGTTGCATTTTTGTAATCCGGGGGAGAGAAAATAGGTCTGCGGTAACTGGTATACCTCTTGGAAGCTGTGCGTGGCAACAGAAGACATGTATCAAAAAGGCAGGGTGTAGAAGAGGACATCATGAGGTATAACCTCATGGCAGTGTCTGACATGGGAAAAGATACTTTTCTGATATGAAACCCAAAATCTTTTAAGTTTTAAAATTGCCAGATATTTGGTATTAGCAGTGTCTATGTCTGTTTTGTTTTGTTGCAACAAAATATCTGTAAATTTATTAAGCCCAAACTTCTGCTGCAGGTCCAAAAGCATGATAGTGGTATGGACTTTTGATGAGGTATCATAGTGGATAGAAGGTATGGGGGGAAAGAGAGAGATAGAGAGACAAGAGAGACAGAGACAGAGAGAGAGACACCAAGAGAGAGACAGAGACAGACAGAAAAAGAGTTATATCACATTGGAGAAAGGAATCATTATTCAAGGTAGTTTTTATAACCTATGCTTGATTGGACTAACTCAGTTCTGAGATGTCCACAATAAACCCTTTTGAATGGTGTCTTCATGCTCTAATCATTTCTTAAATATTTCACTACTATCTTACTACACAGGGAATAAAGCATCCGGACACAAACCTTTGTTGAGGGTGGGGGTATTGTGCATTGAAACCATATCCAAAAGATAGTGGTAGATTTTTGGATCCTGGAAATTGACAGAGTATAACTGCTATGATAGGTATGGAAGTGAAGAGAGAAATTTGAGTAAATTATAAGGAAACTAGTTGTCTCAATTATATTTGGGAAGGATAAGAGAGTTGACTTACAGGTACCTAAATCTCAGAAGTTTGAAGCGACATCACCATCATGCTTTCAATAATATTTTCACTTGATATTCTTCCAGGAAAAGAAAAAGTATAGAGATTAACATGATAAGGAATTTTCCTATTACAAATAGATAAACTAAGGTTTAGAAAGGGTTAAGATAAACACAAGACCATATAAGTGATACGTAGTAGAGGCAGATGTAAAAGTGCATTGTTCATGGTATTTTTGTCTTCTACTCCATCTCACCCCTAGATGCTTTCATGTCCTCAGTAATCAGATAGACTCCTTGCTGCCACTAAATTACATACATAGAGCATTTAGGTAACATCATTCTGATTCTAAGCACTGGTAATTTTCTAGTCTTCCTTTCAATATCCTGGCCATAGGTAACAGACTCAATTTCAGCTAGGTCAGTGATGGTGAACCTTATACAGATGAATGTCCAAAATGCAACTAAAGCCCACTTATTTACTGCTGAGGGCCAATACTGAAATGAAAACCAAATACTGAAGCTTGTTTCTTTCTTTTTCTTTTTATTTATTTATATTTTTTCTTGTGGTACAGGAATTGAACTCTGCACTTGTCAGGCAAGTACTTAGTCTATTGAGCTATCCCCCAGTCCTCTAGAAGCTTGTTAGCAATACAACAACTCATACATTAATATCTTTTGTCTTAAAGACAAATAACACATAGTGCTGGCCCCACCTCCAGGGCATGCTGAGATGGCAAATGAGAATGGGCGTGGTGCCTAATGTGTGTAATCCTAGTGTTTGGTAGGCTGAAAACAGGATGATCGCTGAGTACGAGCTGTGTAATGAGACCCTATAGAACCTGAACTAAATACATAAAAAAGAAAAGACAAATAACATATAACAAATAATACTCAGTATTGAGATAGGTACTTAACTTGCTTGTGTCAACGGCTGTATATTCTATCTCTACATTAAATGCAAATTCTTGACCGTGAGAGTTAAAGTGAAGTTCTAATACTTCTCCAGACTTCTAAGGACCACAAGATTCCATAAGCAAATAGAAAGCAAATCATCAAAAAGATCATATATCATGATGAAGGGGACATCATCCCAGGGATGCAAGAATGGTTCAACATATGCAAGTCAATACTAAATAGGGAATTTAACATAAACAGAAATAAAGACAAAAACCATGTATCCATCTGAATCCATGCAGAAAGCTTTGTTCTTGATAAAAACTCTGAAGAAAACAGGTATAAGGACTTTATTTAAATCTGTCAAAGACTATTTATGACAACCCTACAGTTAACATTAAATTAAATGGAAAAAGGCCCAAAACATTCTCTTCAAGCTCACTAACAATTGCACAGTCTTCTGACCCCATGGAATGAACGGATATATGTCTTGGCCCCTTATCAACTCCACAATTGTGGGTTATGTCCTGGCCACAGCCATGAGCAGTTGTACACTGTCTCTATATTTTAATTTTCTTCCACATGGGGCTGCAGAGGTGCTAACCAACTGGCCGAGGTGACCTTGGACAAATCCAAAGCCTGAGCTAGAAGATACTTTCCACTTAATTTTCATGGGGACAATGGAGATACATGATGTTTGCAAATAGTTCTAAAAAGCACAGAGATGAACTGGTAACAAGTGAACAAGCAACCTGATTGAGAAAGAGGCCAGTGCTCCAGGGAAGAAGTAAGCCTGGAAAAGTTGGTTGTTTCAGTTTCTGCTGGACGATCCGATAGCAGTGGCTTCAAGAAAAGCCTGCAGCTGGTGTGAACCAGAAACAAATAAACAAACAAATGTCATGTGGTTATACTGCTAGAGTAGTTGCTTCATAGTGGGATGGAGTTGGAGGAAAAAAATAAGTATTGTATTCACCATATCACTAGAGAGAATTTAATCTGGTGTCGTTTGGGGAGGGAACTGACACTGGGACTGACTCATGGAATCTTATACTACAGCTTTGCTTTCACTCCACCGTGAAGTGCTAACCTACCACAATGCCTAGGTGAGACACAGCTGTAGGAAACGGACTGTGAGACAGTGAAGCCTAGATATAGATTACCAGAGAAATTCAAACTCAGGCAACTGGGGCACAAGACCTGCATTATGTATAGGGAAGACACTCGGTGGGCCTGGCTTGCAGAGGTGGATGGATCAGAGGTGATGGCATTGAGTCCAGCAGTCTTCTTGAGCCTTTGCTCTACTTCTTCCCTCCAGAGTCCAGTGGGCTGATTGCCTTCCTGTGGACCAGTGTGCGCAGTGGCATGTGGTCTCATCAGTTATCATGAACTGCGGTTGACTGATAAGGGGGTCTGTTAACTAGGAAGGTCACCCCCAAAATCTGCAGGCTGTGAAGAAGGATCGAGAAGACTGACTTGCTGGATTCCAAAGATAACAAGTCTTAGAAAATAGCACATTTCGGGATGCATAGGACTTTTTTTTTTTTTTTTTTTTGACCAAATGTTTTCTCCTCTATTTTCTAAACACTCTTTTTTATTTTTTAAATAGAATAAAACATAGTAAAAGCTAAATCAAGCCAAACCAAACCAAAACACAAACGCATTAGAAACCATACATAATTTCTCTAAATAAATAATTCAACAATAGTTATTACATTGCATAATGTTGTCTTCAAATTGGTCGTTTAGATTACCAGATGTAAGTATGAAAAATTGGTTAAAAATTTTATACATAATTAAAAAGGAGAAGAAAGACATTTAAGAACTCGACACCACAATCCAACACAGTCCAGCATTCTGCAACCATAGGGAGTTATTCAAAGAAATTGTCGACCATATCCATTTACAGCTCAGCTTAATATTATGGGCTCATGATGTATACTTCATTTTTATACATTTATGCTTTTCTGCTGGATGGTTAAGACCTAGGTAGATCCAAACTTGTATACCAACACATGTACTTTATATTTCCTATGTGGTCATTGAAATCTTCTCAGGGTTTATCTTGTAGTCCTGTACATTATTCTGTAGTTCCTTTGTCTGTGTCATCCATGTGGATGAGTCACGGCCAATGCTTGACCAGATTGCTCTCTGTGAGAGCCTGAGAGAAAGAACTTTTTGTTTTTTTTTGGTGGTGTTTGAAGTTTTATCTCTCATTTTCCTTTTCCTTTATTACTATCTTTGTTTGATTAAATCCTCTCTTTTCTTGCTCTTTTCATATTTGTTCCCTTATTTTTTTCTTTTCTTCATTCTAGTTCACTATTATTCATTATTATCTTTTTTTCTTTTCTTCTTTTAATTTTGGTTACTTTTGTCTAATGCTACTATTTTGTTCTTAATCATCATCACCTGATTGAAATCTTCATAATTTTATCATGCAATTACCATGTTTCATTGTTCAACTTTTCAAATTGCCCTTGTTCTTTATCCTGTTTTCAAAAATCTATATCATTACTAGTATAAACATTATACTCACTAATATATCCATTAAGTTTCATGAATCATAGACAGTTAACTATATCTTAGTATGGCTGAACACTGCTCTATTGTTAACAGAAGCAAAGTTCTAGGACTAAGATTTGTGAAGAATCAATATCAAGTTTGCTTTAGAATTTATACTGTTTCTATTGATCTCTTTTCTGTGACTAAGGGTGATACATTATTTGTTCGTACTGATTATCAATATCCAGTGTTTATTTGACACTAATGTTCCTGATTTTAGTGCTGTAGTAAAAGTGACATTGGTTGCTGTCAGTTAGCTTTCTCTAATATGCTAATATCTGGGTTGCCTGGAAATCAGAAACAATATGGTGGCCCATTCCTGGACCTTGAATTCTGTACCAAATAAACTGTGACTTCCCCTTTCAAATAAGTGGAGGTAGCTGGAGTCTGAGACAAAGGCAAAGTTACCAGCTAGCTATGCAGTGGGTAGCTTTGTTACTAGTACAAAGACTTTAAATAGAGAGATCTTTGTACTAATAACATAGCAACCCACTGTATGCAATCTGTAAGCATCAGCACAGAACACAAACAAAGAATACAAAGGCAACAAATGCCTCTAAAAGATTCCAACTTCTCTGAAGCTAATGCAGGGACATCAAGGCAGGAAGAAATTAAAAGTCACCCAGCCAAAGTATCTGAAAAGATAATAGGGATGTTAATAAATCAGATCAATAGGGAATTTAGTGAATTAAAAGCTGATATGATTAAAGAGATAATAATCCTAATTAAAGTAGTAAAGTCTGAAAGTACATTAATGAAAAACCAGAGGAGCTGAAGATAGAGATCCAATCCATGCATGTCAGCACAGAAAACAATAGAAATTCATAAAATGTTGCAAGGGTTAAGGAGATAGCTAGGTGGTCTAAGTGCATACCAGGAAAGCACAAGGACTCAGGTTTGATCTGCAGTACCACATGTTGTGCCAGTCCCACAGCCATGGGTGCACAGTGCTGGTCACTGAAACCAGATGTAGTGACACACACATGTAATCCCAGTGCTGGAGAGGCTGATACAGGGGGATCATTATGAGTCTAAACTGTGTAGAGAGACCTGCACCAAATAAATGAATAAATAAATAAATAAATAAATAAATAAAAGTGCAAACAGAAATTCAGGAGATTAAAAATTATACTGAATGCATGGGCAGCAGAAGTGCTCAATGTGAGGACAGTGTTGGTTTAGAAGACAGGGTAGAGCTGACAATCAAGCAATGAGAGAATCTTTAAGTGCAACAGCAGAATATGAAAGATAGGTCCAACAGCTGATAGATGATGCAAAGAAGACTAATTTAAGATTTATAGGAATTAGTGAAAAATCAGATGATAGCACAAAGGGCATTAAAACCCTGCTTACATAACTAATAGCAGAAAATATTCCACACACAGAAAAAGAACTTAACAAACAGATAAGTGAGAGATATAGAACCCCAAAATAAAGATCATATAAGATAACTCCAAGACACATCATAATCAAAATACCAGAAAGCCAACACAGGGACAAATATTAAAAGCTGTTAGAGAACAACAAAAAAAAATCACTTATATAAATAAAAATCCATTAGACATTCATTAAGCTTCAAAACAATCTTCTAGGCAAGAAAAACTTGAAGTATTTTGAGAAAACACTTAAAGAGAATATATTTCCAACTCTGACTGGTATATCATCAAAATTGTGTTTCAAAATTCATAGAGAAATAAGATGTTTCCCTGATGAAGAGCATCTAAGAAATTCATGAACATCAAACCAGCCTTCCAAAAACTTTTCAAGAATATCCTAGAAAGGAACAATAAGGTGAATAATGATAAAATTGCTACAAGAATAAATGGACCAGGCAGAGGATGCAATTATATAGAAACAAAAGAGAGGGAGTAAGTAGCAGGGAAGTAATACAATGACAGGATAACTCCCATTTATAGCCATCAATGTTAATGGTTTCAACGTGCTAGGGAGAAAATGCAGGTTGTCAGAATGATTGAAGAAAGAAGATTCAATAGTTTTCTCCAGATTAATGGACTAAAATATCAAAAGATAGAAAATAATATCTCATGTAATGGGAACCTTCAGACAAGCAGGAGCAGTTATCCTATTTTCAGAAAACTTTTACTTTGAGCCATAACTCATCAGAAGCAGCCAAGAAGTTCACTACATTTTGGTTAAAGCAATCATTTATAAGAAGATATAAAAATTGCAAGCATACATGCATCAAACAGTGTCCCAAATTTTCTGATCAGGGAGATTATGGGGCCACAGAGGAATGTGATCGATGGTGTAGAGTGTGCTTAAGGAGAGTCACATGGAGAGAGAATATTCTCTGTGAATATTGCTTTCACAGAGAGCAAATTGGTCCAGCAATCGGCATGACCCATCCACAAGGCTGACATTGACAAAAGATCTACAAAGTGTTGAGCAGGGTTTCAAGGTAAGTCCTGAGGGGATTTGACTGACTTTGTTAGATACAAAAGTTACATTTCTTGTTATGTAGTTCTTGCTTTATCTTGGTTTTAACCATCCAGCAGAAAGGTATAAAAATGAAGTATAAAAAATAAGGTCATATTATTATGCTGAGTTGTAAAAGGATCAATTCAATAACTTGTGAAACTGCCAGTCTTGTGGATAATCCACTATTATAGACTACTGGACTATATCAGAATACTGAGCTGAATTCATGCCCCTATAATATATGAATGGCAATAGAATACACATCTCTGACAAGAGTAAACAAAAATGGGGCTATAAATGGACCATTTTGTAGTGGAACATACATTAGCATAGATATACAGCTAGTTTCTCTTAGTTCAAAGAAAAGAAGGTTTTGAATTAATAGTGTTTAGACAAGATATCATGTTTGCATCCTGTACTAGGAACAACTAATACAAAGACAACAATATGCAATGTATTAATTATTGTAACTGTACTACTAACCTGTTTTGAAACTATCTCATTGCTACTTCTTTCTCAATAAAATTATTAAAATATTAAAAAATAATTAAAAAATTTAGAATTGTTAAAAAAATCACCCTAAACTTCATAAACTTTATGAAATAAAATATCAGAAAAATAGCAATATAATTATAATGTGGGCTCTCAGTGCCCTCCTCTTACAATTAAACAAATTAACTAAACAAAATATTAACAAAGAATATATTTGATTATTTTGCTGAATTCACACACCTACAATATTTAATGGAATACCCATCTCTGACAAAACTAAACACAAAAAGGGTATAAAAATGAAGGACCATTTGGATCTGTATATACAAAAAATTAGGGTAGATATACTTTGTCTTAATTCAATGAAGAAAAATATTCGTACTAACAGTGTTTGAACAAGATATCATGTCTTCATTTTGTACTATGAATAACCACTATGAAGACAAGAATACGCAATGTATTATTAAAACTGTACTACTAATCAATTTTGAAACTCTCATTGCCATTTGTTTCTCAATAAAATTAATAAAAACATAAAAAATTAAAAAAGAAGTTCAAAACAAAGAATAGTTGATTTAAACATTTGAAGACATAGATTTAGTAATATACAGATATTTCCTCCAAACAACAATAAAATAGATGCTCATTTATGCTGGACATGGAACATTTTCCAAAAGAGACCATATACTATCTAATAAAACATGCTTAAGTAAGTATCAAATTATCAAAATTTTATTATGCATTTGATCAGACCATAGTTCAGTGAAACTTGAAATAAACAGCAGAAACAACTTCATAAATGAAGGAAATGCATAGAAACTGAACAGCACATTCTGAAATAATCAGTGGATCACAGATAAAATTAAAGAAGAAATAAAAATTCCTAGAAATAAATAATAATGCTGTTACAACATGCCAGCACTAGGGGTTCAAATCAAAAAGTTCTAAAAACAAAGTATAACACCAGTAAAAAACACAGAGGAAACTCAAATAACTTATGTATGTACCCCAAGTTTCTAGAAAAATCAAGATAATCAAAATACACAGCAAGTACATCTAGTACAAGTAGGAAATTATAAAGGTCAGAGAAAAAAAATCATTGAAATGGAAACTAAAAACTTAATAAGAAAACGAATCAAAGCGATGCTTCTTTTAAAGTGTAAACTAAATAGGTAAGGCCTTATCTGATCTCGACCACAAAAGGAGGGACTGGGAGGTAGCTCACTGGAATATGTATTTGCCTGGCAAGTTCAAGGTCCTGAGTTTGATCCCTGGTATGACCAAAAAAAAAAAAAAAAAAAAAAAAGTACTACTCAACCATAAAAGTAAAAAAGTGTAACAAATCAATTTTATTACAAATGACGAATGTGAAGTTACAATGGATGTTAAATAAAATTTAGAAGATTATTAGCAACTACTTAAAAAACCTACATGCTTATGGTACTCTAAGAAAAGAGACTGAAGACGATTTGAGAAAATGAAAACATAATTGTTCCTAGATTGGAAGAACCAACGTTGTGAAAATGGCCATACTCCCAAAATTGTCATATAGATTCAATGCATTCCTGATTAAAATACCAGTAGTATGCCTCACATAGCTAGAGAAAACTTTCCTCAAATTCATTTGGAACTGGAAGAGACCCAGAATATCAAAAGCACTCCTGGGAAACAAAGGAAAGACAGGAGGTATCAAAATTCCTGATCTGAAATTATACTACAAAGCTACTATGATAAATAAGCACAGTACTGGCATAGAAACAGACCTGAGAATCATTGGAATAGATTAGAAGATACAAACATTTTCCTCCTAAATATACTGGAGGAAACTGTAGGTAAAAGTCTGAATGACATTAGGATGGGTAGGGAGTTTATGAACAGAAACCAAACTATGCGGGAAATACTTCAAAGAATCAACAAATGGGATTTTATGTTTTTGAAAAGTCTGCATTTCAAAGAAAATCTCTAACAGGCTAAAAATAAAACCCACAAAATGGGAAAAATTATAGCTGATTGACCTTCTGACAAAGACCTTCTATCTAGAACATATAAAGAATTAATAAAAGACCCCCAAATTCAAAGACCCAATTTAAATATGGGCATCTGAGATGAATATGCACTTCTCAGAAGAAAAAAATACAAATGGTAAGTAAATATATGAAAAAAATGTTCAACATCATTGGTTATTTGAGAAATGCAAATTAAAACAACACTGAGATTCCATCTCATCCCAGAAAGAATGTGTAACATCAAGAAACTAGCTAATAAATAATGGAGAGGCTGTGGAGAAAAAAGAACCTTGTTGCACTGTTAGTGGGAGTGCAAACTTGTACCATCGCTATGGAAATATGTGGGAATTCCTCAAAAATCTAGGACTGGAGTTCCCACTCAAGACAGACATTCCCCTGATGAGTATTTTTCCAGAACTAAAAACATCATGTCAGAGCGATATACATGCACCCATGTTCATAGAAGTGCAGTTTTTCATGAATACATCTTGGACACTACCCAGATGTCCATAATCTGGGGACTGGTTAAAGAAGATGTGGGGGCTAGGGATACAGCTAAACAGCCTAAGGACCTGCCTAACAAGTGCAAGGTCCCAAGTTCAATCCCCAGTACTGGAAAAAAAAAATAGCACTTTTTTTTTTTTTTTTTTTTAAAGAAGATGTCGCATTTTTACACAATGGAATGTTATTCAGCTCTAAAACAGGATAAATTTGAATCTTTTGTGAGTAAATTTATGCAACTAGAAAACACCTCTCAAATGAAATAAATCAGACTCACATGTTCAAAAATCACATTGTTTCCTTAGTGTGAGAACCTGAAAGCCAACACGGAATCTGGAACATACAATAGATGTTAAGAAAAGGAACTGAGTTATTCAAAAGAAAAGAATTACTGTTTTCAAGAGAAGGACAGAAGAAGGAGTCTTGGAAAGACATATATCTATGTATGTAAGCAGGATGGTTTGGACAACTGTATTGTGCATTTCTGCTGATCTATGAAAAGGAATAGATAATGCTTGGTTTGTCTCCTTTTTTCAATTCTTTTGTCTTTTTTGTTCTTAACTACTTGTATGTATCTCATAATATGAATAGCTCGTTGGAAGAAAACACTATGCATTGCAACAAATACTGTGAAATTCATATTACTCTGTTAAGTGAAATTCTGTATCACTTTTATCAGATTGAGATACTGTCCTTTGATACCTATTTTTTTCAGACTTTAATCAAGAATGGATACTGGATTTTGTTAGAGGCTTTTGTGCATCTACAGAAATGATCATGTAGTGTTTGTGCTTATTTAACTTTACATGAGAGATTATAACTGTTTATTTATGTGTGTTGAACCATCCTTGCTACCCTAAGATGCAAGCATATTTGCTCATGCATGATTGTTTTGGTGATTTGTTGCATTCTATTTTCCAGTATCTTGATGAGGACAAACCATGTATAACAAACCTACCTCCAGCATCACATTAAATGAGGAAGGACTGAAAATTTTCTCTGTAAAGTCAAGAATAAGTCAAGGATACCCACTGTTATACTCTTGTTAAGAATAGTTGTCAAAATATTAGAGCAATCAGATGAGAAAAAGTAATGAATATGTTGAGAAAATGAAGAAGGCAAAGTGTCATTATTTGTAGATGACACAATCCTTTTCTTAACTAGATCCCAGAAATTCTTAGAGAATCCTGTAATTAATAACCTATTTCAGCAGTGTAGTTGCATAAAACTCAGCACACCAAATCAATAGCATTCCTATACACTAATAATGAATTCATTAGAAAGAGATTAAGTAAACAATACCATTTAAAATAGCACTATGAAAAATGTCAAATTAAGAATTAACCTAAACAAGAAAGTGAAAGATGTTTATAATGAAAATTACATCAATCTGAAAAAAGAGTTTGAAGAGAATATCAGAAAATGGAAAGAAATCCCATGTTACTGGGTTGACAGAACAAATTTAGTCAAAATGTTTATACTTTTAAAGTGGATATATAGATTTAATGTAATCACAAAATCTCCATAGTATTCCTCACAGAGAAATAAATCTTCAAATTCATGTTGAAACAGAAGAGTGAGAATACTGCTGTGTAACAAAAGAAAAGTAGGAGATATTACCATTCAAGACTTGAAGCTATACTATGAAGATGCTAAAAACTAATAAAAACAGCATGTTTCTGGAACAAAAACATACATATAGATCAATGGGACAGAATGGAAGATGGGAAAATATATACATTCAACTATTTGACTATTTGACAAAGGGGCTAAAACACACACAGGTGAGAGGATGATCTCTTTAATGAGTGGTGTTTGGAAGATTTTCTATACACATTGCACAAATCATTTCTAGACCCATATATCTCACCATGTACTAAACTAAAATCAAAATGAATCAAATATTTAAATGTTAAACAGAGTCACTTAATTTTCTGGAAGATGAAATAGTTAAAACTCTTGAGAACATGGGCACAGTCAAGGACTTTCTGAAGAGAACTCAAATGGCTCAAGAAACAATACTTAAAATCAACAAATGAATCATAAAAATTCAATGACACAATAAAGGGGCCACTAAAAGAGTGAAGAGACAACTTACAGAAAGTGGAAAATTGTCATCTATTTCATAGCAAGAGCTAACATATTAGTATATGTAAATTAAAAATTACACTCTCATAACAAAATATTCAATCACAATGTGGGCAACCAACATGAGTAGATATTTCTCAAAAGTACAGATGGGCAATAAATACATGAAAAAATGTTCAATATCTGTAGTATTTAAAAAAAATGCAAGTTAAAACAACAAGATTCTACCTTAATCTACAAAGACTGGCTATCATCAATAAATCAAATATTGGGCAGGCCTGATAGCTCAGCAGACTAACGTGCCTGCTTAGTCAGATTGCAATGACTGGAGTTCGATTCCTGGTGAGCCATGCTGGCCCTGCCCCAGGGTGTTCTGAGAAGGCAATAGAGACTGGGCATAGTAGTGCTTGAGAGGCTGAAACAGTAGAATATGAGTCCAACCTATGCAGTGAGACCCCATAGACTCTGTAGGTCCTCTCCTAAATACATTAAAATAATGGAAATGCTGGAGAGGCTACAGAAAAAAGGAATCCTCTTTGACTTTTAATGGAAATATAATCTAGTACTACACACTATAGAGATGAGTGCAGATTTTTCTAAAAAAAAAAAAAAAAACAAAAACCTAAAAATAGAACTTTCATTTGACTCAGATATTTCCTTTGTAGGTATATTCCTAAAAGAGTTAAAGTCATCATGTTATGGTGGTATGTCAAACCCATGTTTATAGAAACACAATTTATAATAGCTAAATCTTGGATGTGCCTTTCAACAGATAAATAGAAATTGAAAACTAGAGGATAATGAAAATATTTATTTATACACAGTTGAATATCTCCCACAAAGGAGAATAACTTGAATTACATGTAGGAAAACCAATGAACCTCAAGATGGCAATGTCAAGTGACATAAATTGGACATACAAGTTTAAATATTGTATGGTTTCCCTTATATGAAATACCCACATTAAATAATGAGAAAAATAAAAGATAATAGGAAGTACAGAAATTTTTTTCATAAGAAGCTGGAATCAAAGCTGGAGGCTGAGGGGCTGGGGAGATAGATTAGCAGTCTAAGTGACTGCCTGGTAAGCTCAAAGACCTGAGTTTGAACCCCGGTACTACATGCTATGCCATCCCATAACCCAGGGGTGCCATGCTGGCTCCTGAAACTGGGCATGGTGATGCACACTTGTAATCCCAGCATTGTGAAAGCTGAGACAGGACTACAGGACTATAAGCCTAAGCTGTATAGTGAGACATTGTGTACACACACACACACACACACACACACACACACACACACACACATACAAACACACAAATGGGAGGCTGGGGAAAGGGAAGGAAAGGAAAAAGATTAAAAGATAGAAAGAGAGAGAGAGAGATAACTGAAGAAAAATAGAAATAAGAGCTTTGCAAATGGATGGGGAGAATTGTTATAGGGAGCATGGAAGAATGATGACAAAGGAAGGGGTGTAATATGTGTTATGTACATGTACAAGCTCACCCATGGTGCAGGTATTAATTTTATACTGCAAACAAATAGTAACAAATAACTGGGAACAAGATAAGGAAGTCCACCACTGCCACTTCTCTTGTTCAATACAGTGCTCAAAACATTAGCCAGAAGAATTAGGCAAGCGAAAGAAATAAAGGAGATACAGATAGGCTAGGAAGAAGCCAAATTATCTTATTTGTAGGTGACTGAAATATTCTCATAGAAGACCCAAAACCCCCGCCAAGGTACTCCTTGGATTAATACATACATTGAGTAGAGTTCAGCAGGATACAGAATCAGCACACAAAAAAATCAGTAGCATTCCTATGAACTAATAATTTACCCATCAAAAAAGAAATTAGGAAAATCACACCATTCACAATAGCATCATGAAAAATTAAATACTCAGGGATAACAACCAATTAAGTGCAAGACTTTTACAATGAAAGTTAAGTCACTCTGGAAAAGGAGATTGAGGAAGACATCAGAAAAACGAAATATATTCCGTGCTGCTGGATAGGCAGAACCAAATCGTCAAAGCAAACAAACTTTCCGATAAAGAGATTTATAGGATCCTAGTCAATATATGAACAATGTTCTTCAAAGAAATAGAGTAAATAATCCCTAAATTCATGTGGAGCCAAAAGTGACCCAGAATAACAAATGCAACTCTGGACAGCAATAAAACAGCAGGAGCTACAATTCTGAGTTTCAAGGTACACTACAATGTGATAGACCTAAAAAAGCCATGGTTCTGGCATGGAAATAAGCATGCGGGTGGATGGAATAGAAAAGAGGACACGCAAACAACCTCAGGCACATTCAGTCATCTGATATTTAACAAAGGGACTAAAAACCTACATTGGAGGAAATGATATTTGGAAAACTGGATGAACACATAGAGAAAACTGAATCCAGAACCGTACCACTCAACATGTACTAAATGTAAATAAAATAGGTGAAAATCTTGAAGTCATCATCATAGACAAGGACTTTCTGAATAAAACCCTCATTGCACAAGAAATAATGTCCAGTATCAAATCAAACAGTTTCTTCACAGAAGACTACACAGCCAACAGAGTGAATGAAGAAACAACTTACAGAATGGAAAGAAAGCGAGCTACGGCTCAGACCGAAAACTATCAAAAGAACTCAGAATTTGACTTCTGCAAGTGAAAAGCAAAACAGACAAAACTACAAAAATAAACAAGCAAACAAAAAGCATAGCAACTGACATGAATAGACACTTCTCTGAAGAAGGTTTGCAAATGGTCAAGAGTTACATAAAAACACGTTCTGCAGGATGGCCAGATAGATAGCTCAGTGGATTAAAGCATCTGTTTACGCAGACGCAGGGGCAGCAGTTTCAATCTCCAGCCTGCTGTGCTGGCCCAGTCAGTCCCTGGGGCACCCTGAGGTGGTTGGTGACTGAGACTGGGCATGGTGGCACATGCCTATAATCCCAGCACTTGGGTGGCTGAAAGACAGGAAGAATCAATACAAATCCTATCTCTGTAGGGAGGCCCTGCAGACCCTGTACAAAATCCATTAAAAAAGAAAAGTAAAGAAAAAAAAAAACATGTTCAACATATCAGACCATTAGTGAAGTGTACATCAGATAATACAAAACTTTTTTTTAACTTCATAAAAAGTGAATAGCACCAAGAAATGCAATAACAAAAAATGCTACAGAAGACATAGCAAAAATTACCCCTTCTATATTTTTGGTGGAAGTATAAAGTCTTATTGCTACTATGGAAAGTGGTACGGGGATTTCTTAAAAAACTAAAAATAGGGCTGAGGAGATACCTTGGCAGCCTAAGAGCCTGCCTGGAAAGTGCAGCGAGTGAAAGTGCAAGGTCCTGAATTTGATCCATGGTACCCCTACCTGCCAGCTCCAGAACTCCAGGCATGAAGTGCATGCCTGTAATTCCAGAAGTGGTGAGGCTGAGAAAACACACACACACACACACACACACACACACACACACACACACACACACACGCATGCATGCACACACACACACACACGCGCACACACATACACACAATTTCATTTGATCCAGCTATTCTCTTTGTTAGTATCTTTCTAAAAAATCAGACATAATTTTTAGTGATATATGCTGCCTATGTTTAGGGCAGTACAATTAATAGTAGCCAAATATTTGAATCTGCCTATTTGTTCATTAACTGATGAGTAAATCAAATATAGTATTCACACACAATGAAGTGTTTCTGCTAAACACAGGAACCAACTTTAGTCATTTGTAGGACAATGAACAGTCCCTAATGTTTGGTGAAATAAATCACATGTAGAAGCTTAAAATTGCGTAGTTTCTCTTATATGAGAAACCAAAGTATAAATAAGAGCAAAATAAAGGATAATAGGAGACAGGGAGACATAGTTTTGGGAATGGAAAGGGAACCAAGAGATGATGGGAGAGGTCAAGAGGGGGAGGGGAATGGACTATAACTTGAAGTAGGAAGTGCCATATAGGTATGTACCAAGCAATGCCGCACCATGAACACAATTGTTTTGTGCTGCAAATATGTACTGATAAAAATAAAAATGAATAGACTTTACCTTTCATTCTGAACTTACCACGATTTCCTTTTGGTGTAATTTTGGATGAGAGATGCAGGCAAGACATACTGAGGTTGTCATGGGGGAGATGTGACGGAGGAGTAAAGAACATTTCTGGCGGAGAAAATGTCCAGTATGAGTCCTTCAATAGTGAGCACAGCGCTGTACACTAGGAATAGTGAAAGGATAGCAGAACTAGGGGAGAGAATATGAGTAGAGAGTGCAGGGGGTACACAAAAGACTGTGCAGAGCCTTGTAAATAATTGCATGATTCACCTTTGATAAGACTGGAAGCTATTGGAGGCTCAGAGCAATGATCTGAAATGAATTGACTTATTGGTTAAGGAAAGTCCTCTGGATTGCCTTGTGGGGAATACAATGGCAAGGAACAAGAGTGGAAACACGCAGACTGTACTTTTAGACACCTGCTAAAGTGATCTAGCAGAGAGATGAAAATGGTTTAAGTTGGCTTGACCACTGTAGGTAGATTCTAGATTTATTCTAAAGGTGAGCTGATACAAGTTCTTATAAAACAAATATGAAATACTAAAGAAAGAGAAGATTTATTCTTGTCTTGAGCATCTAGAAGAAGTAACTGGAGTGAGGAATACTGTGGTGGTTGCAGACTTAGGAGAGGTAAGAATTTGAATTTGGGTTCATTAATTTTGGCATGTTTATCTGCACTGAAATTGAAGAGAAAGTTGATATAAAAGTCTATAATTCAGGAGAGAAAGAATCAGGCTTAAAGACATCATGGTGGCTTGCACTTATAATTCCAGTGCTTGGGAGGCTGAAAACAGGAGAATCACTAGAGTTTGATCTACGTAGTGAGACCCTATAGGCCCTGTACTAACTACATCTAAAAAAAAAAAAAAAAAAAAAAGAAAAGGAAAAAAATAAAGGAATAAACAGAGGTGTCTGGATTTGGGGGATGGGGTTAGTTTAGTATGGCTAGATTTCCCAGCTATTTAGAAAAGAAAAAAGATAAAAGAATCAAGGTTAAGCTTTATATTTACAAATATATACAGGTGAGGTATCAAAGCATATGACTAGGTAAGGTCATTAAAATGGTCAGTTTGGACAGAAAAGGAGGAGATGCCGCATGGACTCCAGTGAATGTCATCATTTCCTGTAAAGCTGTGTTGAGCTCCTTTCATGAAGTTGAAGTACGCTCTGTGGAGATCACACCATTGCGATCTGTTTCTAAGTGAAACTGGTGAAAATTATACAAAAACTACCAACCATTCAAAGTTTTGGGAAAGGGCTCTAACAGCATAAAGCAGACAAAGAAACATTTTTTCAAGAAAATACAGTAAAACTCGGCAAACATTGTGAGGGTGTTTGTAGTTGAACCTGGACCTATGCTCTCTTGTTTATCCCAACTCAGCAAGACAGAACATATATCTGAGATTAGGCCAACCAAGACATCATATTCCCCTGCACTCTAGCTCCAAGTTGGAGGACTATTTTCTAGAGGTAGAATTTAGAACATCAGTATTTCTTCTTCTGCTACAAGCTATCCAATGTTGAAGCTAAATTCAGGAGAAGTATAGCTGAGAGATGGGGCTTTCTTCTTCCACCCAGACTCAAGTTGTGGGATAGAGGCTTTTCCTTGGGAGATGTATGACTGAGAAAACTTAATCCTTGATTTGTCCTTGCTCCAGATTGTGAATTAGAGTTCTGTGTTAAGAAAGGCTGGCCAAGGAGACCTGGATTTCTTCTCTGCCTTCCATTCAGCACACATTAAGCATGTAGAGTATGGGATCACTGAGAGAGAAGCCCCCAATTGGTCCCAAGCCAGTACCAGAAACTGGCTCAGGAATTTTGTCCAGAGGGAAAAAAGAGGCCAAAGAACAGAGTTCCAATCTCTGCCCAAAGGAATGTATTGATGGTTTTAGACTTACATGAGGGGTTACATCCTGATAAACTCATGTTAAGTTGAAAATACAGAAAGTTAAGTTGCATTTACTACGCTTAAGCTACCAAACATTTTATCATAGCAACACAGTATGCTACAGAGTATTGGTTGTTCACCTATGAACTTGGTGATACAGTTTACAGCCCCTGCCTGGCGTTTCAAAAGAGTATCAGATCTCATACTGCTAGTGAGGAATAGATCAAAATTCAGAATTCAAAGTCTGATCCTACTGAATATGTACACATCAATTTTTGAAACCCATCAAGCAAAAAAAAAATGTGAGTTGAAACTGTAAGTCAGGGATTATATGTACTTCACTTATGACAACATTCAGTTTGCTGGGCTGAGGGCACTCTGAGGGTGGAGCAAAGGACTTCAAATAGGAGCTAAATTATAAAAGCCTTAGAAGAAAATATATGAATGAACTTGAATAACCTCTGATTTGACAACATATTCTTAGTTATGACACCAAAAGCTTGAACAACAAAAGAGTAATTCGATAAGTGGGTCTTAATCAGAATTATAAAGGGCACTATGAAGAAAGCACAGTGAAAAGCCAGAGTATGGGCAACATGTTTTAAATAATAAATTTGATAAAGAACTTGTGCTTGCAGATTGTATGAAAACTCTGATCTTCAGAAATTAAAAGACAATCCAAATGAAACTGAGAGCAGAGTCAGGATAGACATTTTCTAAGATAAGGTATACAAATGGTCTATAAGTAAATGAAAGATACTTGGCATCATTAATTATCAGGAAAATGCAAGGAAAAACCACAAAGGGAAACCTGTCTATAAGCACTAGAATCGAGAAGAATGGAAAAGCCAAATACACATTTTTGTTGAGAATATGGAGAAATTGTAAGTTTTGCCTACTTCTGGGGGTTATCAAGTGGTGAAAACACTCTGAATCGATCTAAGACTTCCTTAAATAGTTTCATTGAGATACTGCAGAACTAGAAAGTTCACTCTTAGCTATAAGCCAAAAGAAATATCAATAAGCATACACCTTTACAAAAACTTGTACACAGATAATCACAGCAGTAATATTTATAATAGTCAAAGGGAAGAAGTAGCCCTAACAGAAATAACGAAGAAGTGGACAAAACATGGTACATACATAAAATGGGATGTTATCTAACCATAAAAAGAGTGAAGAACTGATATTTGCTATAAAATGATGAGCATTGAGGTCATCTTTCTAAGTGATAGCAGCAATCACAGAAAGCCACAAGGTATGACTCCGTTGAAAGAAATGTCCAGAACAGGCACACTGATAGAGATAGAGATAGAGATAGAAATAAACTAATGATTGCTAAGGAAGGAGAAATGAGGAGTGGGGGAGGGTGATTCACTTCAATAATAAAAAGACAGTCAAAATGAAACTGGCAAAAGTATCAGACTTGAAATTTTTCCAGATAAGGTATAAGAGGGTATGGGGTTTCCTCTGAATTAAAGAAAATGTATTAAAATTTACTGTAGTGATGTTTGTACACATCTGTAAACATACTAAAAATCATTGCATTATATATGCCTTAGTTAATTGTATAATATGTGAATTTTCTCTCAATAAAGCTGTCATACAAAGACAAAATTTGTAGTAATGAGGAAGTTCCAGAAAGTGGGCCGAAGAGAAATGTGTAGTGAAATTGAAGAAATCTCTGAAAATTGGTTTGCCCTAAAATCCTTCTTTGGCAGTGTAAGGAGAATTTTCCAGGCTTTATTTTGAAATTGATGAATAGCATTACTTGACTCAAATGTTTCTATCATTGGAATATGATTTGTCGCTCCAAAACTCACATTGAAATTTCATATCTATTGTGAGATGTTAAGAGGTAGCACTGGATAGGGTTTTTATATGTGAATTAGGGCTCTGCTCTTATAAATGGATTAGCTCATTCTTATACAATTAGTGGATTAAGAATCAATGGATTATTTCAAGAGTATGTCTGCTATGAATACAGTTTGGCTAAATCTCTCATTCTTTGTCTCTTCCTATTAGATGGCCTATGTCACTCTGAGATTTTTGTAAGAAAACTACCACCAGAGGCAGCTGGGAACTGAATCATGAGCCAAAACTCATCTCTATTATAATTCACCCAGTGTGTGGTATTGTGTTATTAGCAGCATAAAATAATTAAGAAGTATTTTAAACAGTTAAAGCAAATAGACCCTTCTCTTGAGATTTTCTGTAGAGAAAGAAGCAATAAGAACTTGAGGGGGAAGGGACTATGTGGATTTTCTTTTCAAAGGTTTCTACTTTCTTAGTGTAGTGGTGTGCTATGTGTTAATAGAGTCCTACATGAGCTCAGGCTAAGATCTGGGGATTTACAGATGGTTTCCTGGAAGAAGTGACATCTGAACCCAGTCTTCAAGGTTGAGTGAGAATTTGCCATCAAAGAAGTGTGAAAAAACTGCATGAGCAATGGTGCAAAGTAGAAAACATCATGACATTTGTAGAGCTCAAAAGAAGCTTGGTGTTAATAAACTACAAAGAGCAACAGGGTGAAGAGGGAGGGAAGAAAAAAAAGGGGGAATGAGAGAGGGAGAGAGTTCTCAGAATATCTTCACTAGGGAGATCAAATAGACAAACAGCTCTGAAGGCTGTGGAGGATAGATCTCCAATGGGTAGAGGTGAGAAGGAATAGAATAAGACTAGATACACCCTGAACTAGAGCAGTGTGTTAATCAATAGGAGAGAACTAACCAAGAGGTGGAATTGTTAGGGTTTGGTGACTGAGAGGCTGAATAGATAGACGATGATGATTTTGATGGAGATGAGAACTAGAAGAGGACAGGAATGTGTTACGATCCCAAGCAGCCTTTCAGATAACCAGCCAGGAGGTGTCAAGTGCGCTACTGAACATTGAAGTTAGGTGCGAGATTGAAGCTTGAAATGTAGACTTAGAAGACATTAGCCTGAAGGACTGTTAAAATGATGAAAGTAGATTGTTTTACCGAGCAGATTGTCTGTGGAGAGAAGAAAAAACAATAACATAGTTCTTGTGTTCAAAAAGTAGAAAGGCTATTTGAGGAGATAGTGCCATGCAGATCAGTGGCAATCAGACTGGAGCATTATGCATGTTTCCCCATTAAGAATACATTGTAGGATATGCTTAAAAAAGCAGAAAAAGGAGGACTCAATAAATAAAAATGAAAGGGCATGATTAACAGTACATAAGAGGAATCACTGAAGGAAAGATTACCAGTGCATGACTGAAAAGTGGTCATGGTTTACAAGTATCCTGATCACTAGAGACTTTGGAAAAAAGAAATTCCAGTAGAGTGGTAAGGAGAAAAGGAAATTGTGGTGGTCTTGCTAGTAAGTGGGAGGTAAGAAGTGAAGACAGATGAAGAAAAGTTTCTTTGGATTATTCTAGATGAAAGCTAGCATAGAGATAGGCTAGAGTTGGAGGGAAATGTTAACTCTAGAGAGTGTTTGTGTTTTTGGAGGTAGTTGGTCTTACTTTAGGCCTAGAGAGAACCTACATGGAACAGAAGACCCAATGTAGAGGTAGGAAAGTGTCAAGCAGCGATCCCAAGGAGAGTGGGTAGATGGGTGGCCATGAATATAAAAGGAAGATCTCATCTTCTGCGCTAGGCTGAATAACAACTCCCTAAAGGAGTTCATCTCTTAAATCCAGGCATCTATGCATATTAAATCACATATGATTAAATTAAGCATCTTAAAATAGTGAGGCTATTCTGGATTATCTAGATTAAGTTTAGATGAGATTGGATGCATTCAGAGTGGTATGGCCATATGTGGGGAGACTATCTGAATCAAATTTAAATGCAATTACAAGGGTACTTACAAGAAGGATGCGGGGGGGGGGATTTGACTATAGAAGAGAAAGAAACAAGACCATGCAGGATGAGATAATGATGTAGCCATCAGTCAGGGCATGCCAGCAGCCACTAAAGGCCACATAAGGCAAGAAACTATTTTTTTCCTCATTTTTCCAGAAGGAACTAACTGGTTTTTAGTGCTATAAGACTCATTTTGGATTTCATCTTCCAAAATTACATGCTAGCAAATTTTGTATTATGTAAAGTCCCTTAATTTGGAGTAATTTGTCACAGCAGCAATAGGAAATAAATGTTTCCTGTTTCCTGGACAGGGAGTGGGAATTAACTTTGGTATTTTAGGGAACAGCCTACAAGGTGTTCAGGGTCTCACTACTAGATCTGACTGGTGGTGATTCTCCTGTTTATAGTCTCCCTAGTACTGATATTACAGGCGTGTGCCACCATGCCCAGTCTCAGTCAATGTCTCAGCACAGCCCCAGGGTGTGGCCAGCAGAGCAGGCCCAGGGATTGAAGCTCTGGCCCCTGCTTGCAGGTGCTTTAATCCACTCTTTGCTTGCAGGTGCTATTTGACTGGCCCTGAGAGGGAATTAACTTTGACAGAAGAAAGACAAGAATTTAAGAAGGGTGAACTTAACATAAGCCAGGACGTGTTCTAGAATGATGAGTATAAGATAAGAAGGAGGGAAGAAAAAGCATTAAAAGTAAATGACATAGGCAAAAGAGAAAGAATTGATGACAAATCTGAGTCTCAAAGGCTGTTGGAGACACCACCATTGGAGATAATACCTGTGCAATTCAGCCACGGATACATGGATGTGTCTCCCAGATCTGGTGTTTTCTGTAGCTTTGCTCAGTTAGTCTAATAGAACATTAAAAAAGATGATTGTGTGTTTACTTCATTGAGGTTTTGCATATTGTGGAAACAGGGTAGTTGAAAGTAGATTGGTGATGCTCCTGCCTCTGTTTCCCATCTGGAGGCCTATGGGGTATGGAGAATGGATAAGGTTTTGGGGAGGAGGGAAGCACTTCTGTTCAAGTGTAGTAGGAACAGTAATGATTGGATGGAAAGGCTGAGGTTGGAGGGTAATAAAGTTCTGGGGAATAAGCGGAAATGTGTGGGGAGAAAAAGGTTGATATCGTGAATGGCAAGAGGGAGAGAGAACAACAGAAGATGCAGGACTTAAGGGATGAAAGGGTACCTTGGAAGATCATGAAGCAGACAGGTGTGACCCTAGGATCCACTTGAGGATTGGGCCTAACAGAGTTTTCCAGAAAGAAATTGCACCATGGGGTGAAGTGGTAATACTTAAGTATGTGTAGTCAAAGAATTTTGACTGTGGGATTCCAAGTCCCATGGTGCTTGCCTTCATAGAGCTTCAGGTTAGTTGAACCTCTCTGTCCTCTCTAGATTGGATGGAGCCCAGAGTGGACCCTAACCACTGGGTTCCCATGACAAACTGCTTCAGGTGGTCTTGATTACATTGTGGCTTTAGTCTTTGCTTCGAAATAATACAAAGCTTCTGTGAGCCACTGGCTCATGTCAAAGCAAGCCTGGTCTATCTCATAAATTGCCTGAAAATCCACCTTTTGAAAGCCAGCTCCATAGTTATCTGTTCCAGGAGGATCTCTCTATATTGTGCACCTGCTTCTGCCCTCCAGAGCAGTGCTTATCCTTGCTCTGCAAGCCTGAGGTCTGCCCTCCTGCTGTTAATGGGTTGCAGAGTCTTCTCTGTTTGGCTTTTCCTCTCTCAGCTCCTGGTATCTTGTCCTGGTCTCCTTTGTGTTCCCAGTACTTGAGAGAGAAGATCTATAAGCAAAGGAAAACCCACCTGGAGGACTGCTTCTGAGAAGGAGCAGGTAGAATGAGAGGACAATCGGGAATATGGTTCATGGGATTTAAGCTTCCTGCCTGTGTTATTCTTTCTTGCTAGATCCATGAACTTTCTTTATTATCAATTAACTTATTGAGAAAGAAATAGAAGTTAGTTTCAAAACAGGTTAGTAGCACAGTTACAATAATTAATACATTGCATATTGTTGTCTTTGTAGTAGTTATTCATAGTACAAGATGCAAAAATATCTTGTCTAAACACTATTAGTACAAATCTTTCTCCTTACTGAACTAAGAGAATGTAGCTGTATATCTATCCTAAATATATATATATATATATATATATATATATATATATATATACTCACCACAAAATGGTCCTTTATTTATATACTCTCCTTTTTGTTTAGTTTTGTCAAAAGCAGTTGCCTAAAAGTTCATTGGACAAAGTAAAAACCCCTGGAGCAGTGTGTTCTCCCCAGGATCAACCCTGTCTAACTGCTAGGAAAAGACATTTTCTGAGTATAATCATCCCTGTGTCCTCAACCTCCAGCACAGCAGATGTAAAAATTACTTTGTCCCCTTCCACACATGGCTTTCCCCCTCAGATCTGTCATCTGTTCTGGGCATGAATGATAAAGTCTGGAGAGCAGCCTAAACTCTTGAATCTTATGTCAAATCACATGATTCCCAAAACTCAGACACAGTTTGAATTTACAGTTGAAATCCCATGGAAAACAAATGACAGGAACAGCTGAAAGTCCTGACTCCTGGCTTCAAGCCTCCCTTCCTCCCACCGTTTTTAAAAAGCGTTCTCCCCCCTGCCTCTTCAGAACAGCATGAAACCCAAACCTTGCACAAGAGTGGGGTGTTGATTTGACCCAATCCAGGGACGGCAGCTGCCAGTGGGGTGTGGGCAGGCATGGGGGCCTTGAGCCCTGTCTGGAAGTCCTCAGGAGAATTCTGTTGGAGGGTCCTTGGGGGCTGCCCCCTTCTGTTTTGCGCAATCTATCTTTAGAGAACTGCAAGTTCATTTCTCAGAAGGGCCCCTGGGCTGAGATGGCTTCTAAACGGACAAACCACTTCCTGCAATCTTTAACTGAATTGGGGCTGGGGGGTGTGATTGGGGGAGGGACGGCACCATTCAGACTTGTCCAGCATTGTGTCTTTTCACAGCCCACCCTAGACTCCAGGCCAAGAGAGAGGGCACAGAGGGGGGGTGCCCAGAACACAAGTGGGAGGTTACAGCTCAAGCATAGGTTGGCTTCCTGGGACCGGTCCACTGGGGACTTGGGAGAGAAAGACCCTGTTCACACACCCACTTCAACTGACACTCTCGTGCCCCTGCTCTCTAAGACCTTTCCTCAGATCAGGATGCTTCTCAGAAAGGATGGTTTTTGTCTAAATCTTTGTGTGGTATCAGCATGAAATTGGTCATCAAAAGGTGCATTTACTAAGATTCTTTGAGACACTTGCATGTAGTGAAGAGGTCAACTTTTGGCACTAGCTTGTGTAGGTGAAAACCTTGTCTCCACTATTTGGAATCTGTGAGGAGTTGGGCAGGTGTCAACCTCTGTGCACTTGAGTAAACTGTGAATATTAACTGTGACTACCCTAGAGAGTTGCTGTAAGGTGTGCATGAGATTATATATGTGTAACACTCATTTCAGGGCTGGGCATATGAAGAAGTTCAATGTGTCCTACTTATCATTCCCTCAAGAATAGCAGGAAAAAAGAGAAGAGATTCTTTCCAGGGTTTGCTAAATGCCAGGCCTTCAACTACACATACGCTGGCTCCTTTGGTCACTGAAATGACCTTATGAGTTCAGAGATGTAGTGTGAAGTGCAGAGGATTCACGGGTCCCAGGATAGAAATGGAAGCACTTCATTGAGTTGCTGGCTTTAATTGCAAAACTCTGCCCTTTTATTCCTACCTGGGTTTCTTGGGATGTGGAACATCTTTCCTGTGCTTTCTCTTATTGCCATATTATTCTTTTTTCCATGTCCTTAAGGCTTTCTTAAAAATTGTCATCTGACCCATATCCCACACCTGTCTAAGGTCAGCTAGGAAGTGGGCATATGAGCTAAAAGCTTGCTGCAACACTCAGGAAAAATGCAGAGCACCTAGCTAAATTTGAATTTCAGATACAAGACATATCATCTTTAGTAGTATAAAAGTATTCTAAGAATTGTACATGGTATACTTTTTCTATATAGTTGTTTGTGGTTTATTTCAAATTCAAATTTAAGCAGGCTACTTCTCTCGGAGAAGCTACTTGGTATCTTGTAAACTGTGGAGACAACTCTGGCTTTGGGTCAGTAGATTCAAGATCCATTGTGCCATTTTATGCTCTGTCACCTATTCCAATTCCTAGGATAATAATTACCCCTTTCTAAACCTCAATGTCATCATCTGTTGGAAGGGTATAATCATTCTTTCCTGACACTAATATTCAGTGAGCAAATGGGTGTCTCATGTCGGTTAGTAGGATTGAACATCAACATTCTCAGCATTTATTGAATGTTCTGTGTTCAACGGTAGAAATGAAAGGGTTCATGTGGCTGGTTGCAGCTTTGAGCTAATCACAATCTGTGAAATGTAGACAGGCAGAGAGGTACTTTCAAATGAGTTCACTCCACCTAGCGATGGAACGTTCGCTCAGTGCTGGGAGACACCAAGGGCAGATCATTAAGGCTGTGTCTGATGGAGCTCAGGGCCTTCAAGAGGTGATGCTAGGCTGGGTATTGAAAGAGAAATATAAATGCATGGCCACATATTTCCTATGAAATCTATTCTTTGCTTTTATGCAATCAAAAAGTAACTTATCTGTTAAGCATGCCAGCATTTTCCAATGTAGGCTTAATGAAAAACTCCAGGTGATTAGCACTCTGGACTCCTAGATATCATTTATTTCCATGGTACAGAAAAGAAAGCTGAGTTTCAGAGGAGTCTTGGCCAGGTAGTATAGCTTGTAAGTGTTGGAATAAGGATGATTACTAATGAAACTCATAAGTACTGTATCTGTGAGCCAATGAAGTCACTGAACTTTCTAGTCCAGCCTGAAGACTATAGCTAAGAGGAGATAGAAGAATTTGGAGCTTTAGAGACACAAACTGCAATGGAAAAGGCAGCTTGGTGCTGTCTTGGAGGCCTGAGCTGCCTTTCTGGGACAGCCTTAGAAGTCAAGCATTCCACAGAATCCCTTTCTCCAGCATGGCAAGGTGAAAGCAAGAGTCAGTGGCCTTTATTGTATAATGAAAGGTTATCTGATCACGTCAGTTATTTGATCACAAAGCTCTCTGATGTTTTACTTTAAGCCAGAACCTTGGAAATGCAGAAAATAGATCCAAATGCAAGCTTGACCTTTCCGGTGTACAGAAGACTGATGGCAAAAGGAACTAGAATTGCTCCTCAAAGACGATTCTTTCTGCAATTCAAAGTACAATGTTTCAGCTGAGGTGTGGAAGAGGCCACTGCCTAGAAAGCTGCTAGGTTTCAAAAGACAGGTGCCTGGCATTCATCTCTACTGAGGAGGCCGTTGGGGGTGATTGCTTTGACTTTGCCTTATTTTCGTGTTCTCACTCTTTTGTACATAGGTGCTTGTGATACAGTTGTAGACACCTATGTACAAATTAATATTCCAAATAACCCCAACAAATTTGGAGAAATACAGATTGGCTTTCAGAACACAGGGTAATCATTATATATATATATATATATATATATATATATATATATATATATATATATATATATATACCTACTTGATGATGAATCAATTTATTAACTCATTTTTTCATTGATTTCTAGGTTGGCATATTCAATACATGTGTATGAATATCTATCACACACTTTCTAACTGCTAAGTTTTGGACGTTGGGAGCTAGGAAGATGGAGTTCATACAATTTATATCCAATTCAACATTTCAACAAGAGCAGGTGGCATGGAAGCCACCCACATACCTGGATTTGAAACTGGGCTGTCCTGTTCACTAGCTGTGTGTCCTTAGGCCACTCACTTAACATTCTGACTCTCAGTTTTCTCACCGTAACCTAGGGCTGAAAATGACTACTAGTTTCATCCTGCAGCTTTGCAACTAATTGCATGTCAGTACTGCATGCATTGTAAGGCAAGAGGCATGACACAGAGAAGGCTTCTCTGTGGCTGAAGCTCATGCCATCAAAGGGTAGCATAACTGAACATTAATCCTAACCTTCCAATTCCAGGCATACTACCTGTTCCATTTCTTCCAGCCTCATTTTAAAAACTAATTAATTAATTCTTACCTCTAAGTGATTCAGTGAAACATTTCTATGTTGCAGTGCCATTATGAACAACCCCTATGAAGAACATTTATTCTACACTTTGAAGATGACAACTACCACCACAACAAAACTAACTTCACTTTTCCAGTTGAATACAGGTATGGTAGAATATAAAATCTATGTCAATCTGACTCCCATGATTGGTAAGTCCGATGTGATATTAAACCATTTCTTCCTTCTGTGCAGTATTAGTTCTCAAGTGTCCCATTTGATCTTTCAACAAATTACCTTTGGAAAGCATACCTTCTTGATGCTCTAGTGAAGGAATGCCTATTTTAGCCATCCTCATCTCTGGGCAACAGAATGACAGCATCTGAATGTATTTGGGTCTCCTACCAGGTAGGATTGCAGCCAATGCTCACTGTGGACTTGGCTTGTCTGTCAAGCCAGGTACATAAGCCCATTATTTCCCCACCAACACCAAAATCTCTCCTTTGGGGGAGTCACAAGTTTATGACTATATTTACATATAATTTTTATAGAAGGCCTTAATATTGCATGGTGCATGGACAAATAGCACTCTTACATCTTTGGACTTCAGTGTCATTTTCTGTTTCAGTAGTCTTGTTGGGAATTGGATCTATCTTTCTAAAATACTATCTATTATTTAAGCTGAAGAAGACCTTATTTTAGTAGCTTTTAATGATGAGTGAGTGGTCTTTGAAAGAAGACTCTGCTTTCATGTCCTACTTGATATTCAAGGGTCCAATAGAAAAGTTGTAAATTTTAAGACACATTTAATGTTCAATTGCATATCTAAAACATAAATATCTTTCTAGACTGTAATACAGTAAAATATAGTAAGTAAGGCTAAATCCCTTTTATATACTTCTCCAGGGAAATCAATATTAATATTGGTGCATATTCTGCTAGCACTTTAGATCTTTGTGTAAAATTTTGTGTATTTTGATATGTACAAGTATGTGCTTTAACATAAATTAAATAATTTCATCTCGTATATCACTGTGACTTCTTTGAAATCATGTATAGATCTACTGCACTCTTTTAAAAGAATATTTATTAATGAAGATGTCATCATTTATTTCAATTTTTCTGTTCTGAAAATTGTTTATGTCACCTTTTTTCTCCTAACAGTAACTGTATATGTGGCTCCTTATGCAAATAAATGTACCTGTATCCCAAGGATGCATACAGAGAAATGAAATTCTTGCTTCCGCCTAGAACTTCAGCTTTGGAAAATTCACTGGTCTCTGAAATGGCACCTGTCTCCCCTCCTCTCCTCTCATTGGAATGAGAGCTCTAGAGTGAGCAGAGAACCTTGACTCTTGTGGTCCTCAGTCTATGCTCTGCATGTTACAAGTCTAGTAGTTGTCTCTTCAGATTTGATAGTCCTTTCCTTCTGTCACTAAAGGAAGGAGGAGATGAGTAGGGAATTAATGGAAAATCAAAAAGGTAGCTCTTAGAAGTTTTTATCTTAGCATAAAAATTAATGATCTGCATTTTTTGAGTTATGGAGACATAAGTTCTTGCACACAGCTCCTACTTGCTTCCACTTGCTCCATGGAGGATGACCTTGAATCACAAATCTCACCTGTGTTGTTAGTGGTGCAGGGGGCTTTAGAATCAATTTTTTAGAGAGTATTTTTGACCTTGGATAAGCAGCTTGCTATTATTTCCAGTCATTTATTAGAATGGGAAATGATCAGTGCTTTGGTAGGTTATTGGGATTGGCGAAAGAATGAACTAAGATCAGAAAAGTGACACTTAATAGCTAGTTTAAGGGACACCTTGGCAGTGTTTAGACACGTGTGCTCTAAATAGTTCATTTCAAACAATGCTGAGGCTGATGTGTGAGGGTCAGCAGAACAATTCCAACTCTTGGCAGAAGGGGACACTCTTGTACTTTCTCTGTGTTGTAGCCAGATGAAAGGATGGCACAAAGTTTTGTCTCCATTGCTCAATTTAGTTGTTGGGTCATTGTGTGGGTGGTGAGTTACACTGGGCTCATGTTTTGGGATTGGGCATTTTATGACTTTCCAAAATGTGAAGGATCTTGAACCAGGTTGATTTTACACATATTTTGTCCAGGACAGAAAGGATTTGACCACATGGCCTAAGTGGCATAGGAAGAACTCAGACAGCAGACAAACACTGTACTATGAAAACAACATTAGGGACCCAACTATACCCTGATTCTGAATGGCCTAATAATGGAGGCATGCTGCATGACAGCAGAGGTGGTGTTCTGCTGCCTTCCATCGATAATGGAAGATACCGGTGCAGGATGGGTTCAAGGAGGTAGAATTTTAAGGGCTGGGATGGTAGTTCAAACAATAGTGTGGATGAGCAGTTATGGGAAACTTTCAACATGGAAATGGGTTCCTTGAGCAGCATTTCCCACACTGTCATAAATATTGGGAACTCTGAAGATGGCTGGACAGTGAGTGAGACACACTGGGCAGCTGGGGTTTCCACAAAGGGCAGCCAGGCCTCTGCTATACTCGGTGCCAGTTCTGTTCTGATGAACAGTTTCAACATTGCTTTGCTTTCTGGATATCATAAGCTTCTTATTCTGACAAAATTTTACGCTTAAAAATGGGAGAAAAGCACAAGGAATTCTCCAAATGTTAATAATTTACCTACTTTGCTAAATTTTGTTTGTAACATATGCAATAAAATACCAGATGTTTTACATAATGTTGAATATTTTTTCTCATGTTGAGAGTAAGTTATAGACATGATGCTCTTTACCCTTTAATATTTATGTTACAAGAAATGACATAACTGCAATTAATCACCAAAACTAAGAAATTAACATTAACATAAAACTATTATTTAATCTGTAGACCTTATTTGGATTTCACCAGTTATCCCAATTTTGTGTTGTGTGGCAAAAGGAAGAACTGAATCATGCACTGAACTGATGTCTTTTTACTCTTTTAGTCCGGAACAGTTGTCTGCCTTTTATGAAAATGATCTTTAGAGAAGTAGAGATATTGTGTAGACTGGAGATTTTAGTAGGTTCAAGTTGCTGATTTTCAGCTAGTGCATTACAGAAACAATCTCATGTCATTTTCTATGCACTATGGCAGGAGGCTCATCTCATCTATTTCACTGGCTTCCAGTTGTGTCCACTTTGCTTGATTAAGGTAATGCTGGCTAGGTTTCTGCACTGTAACATTGCTATCTTCCTTTTGTAATGAGGATACTAAAAAATACTTCTGTTACCCTCACACTGTAAGCCAGTAATTTTGTCATACATTGATAATTCTTTTCTGAATTTCTTATTATAATGATGGCAGTCAAGAGGCTATGTTCTACCTACATGGTTCTCTTCACACTTGCTAGCTAACTGTTAGAAGACATGGATTCCTCTTTTTCTACTTTTATTTACTTAAAAGTTCTTTCCACAGTGGCTTCAACACTTAAGCATATATGATAGGAGATGGTAATCAGGTGTTAAAGTTGTGCTTTGTAGTTTCCAAAGAGGGTTCATGAAAATTTTTCTCATTGGTGCTCCCTAGTGAGACTACGTTAAGTTTGAAGTTAGTGTGGTCCTTCTACTACAGATGAGGAGCATGAGGCCCCCAAAGGTCACTTCATCAGCTCTTCTCTTACACTATGTGTTCAGGTCACTTCATCAGCCTTTACATTATGCCACGTGTTCAGGATTTGATTTTGTGAGATCTCTCAGAAAATGACAGACATGTTACTTGCATTTAGCTTTAAACACCTAGCCAAGTAGGTACTAGATACTGGTTTGTTGCGTGT